>CM008339.1:4780861-4792240 GCA_002525835.2 Ipomoea batatas
ATAGAGGAAGGAGGAAAGCGGAGAAAGACAAAAGAAATTGGGTGAATCTTGAAGAAGAGAGAGGGCAAAGATGCGAAACAGTGGGAGAGAAGAAGTGAAATTGTTAGCGCATAGATTTTGTCGTCTTATTCTGCTTCTTCTCTTCGCGTGCCGTTCTTCACCAGTTGTTGCTCAGTTAGATCAGGTTATCCCCACAATTCAATTCTTTATCACTTAATTTTGTTTTATTGATGAATTCTCTGCGAATTTTCCTCTGCAATTTGATTATGGGAATGCCTGTGAATATTTCTTAAATTCAATTTCGATTATAATCCATTTGGGTTTGTTTGTCTGTATGCGTATCAATTTTTATTTTCAAAATTGATTCTTGAGTCAATGGAGCAGCTCAATAGCCCTTATTAAGTTATTAGTTGGGGAAGGAGTGGGGAAGAACCTATCATTTGTCATTAAGATTTCATTTCTGATATTATCATCCCATAAAGAGCCTTGTTCACTTAAATTCTTGATTTTGATTCCATCACCAGACACCCAATTGAAGATTCAGTGATGTACCTTTTTGTTCTTTTGGGTGATGAATGAAACCCGTAGGCCGTAGCCTGGTGCACTTGGTAAACCTTGTCCTGTGGCCCTAGACTGTAGAGGAGGTAAACCAGCATAGGTTACCTATAACTGACTTGTTCAAACTGAGAATACCAATAGGCGACTCCCATTGAGAGTCGAACTTGTAATCTTTTCGTTTTTTTTTTTTTTTTAATTTCTGGTTAAGTCTTAAAGAATTTATATATATATTTTTTGGTTTCTTGAATCCTGCATTCCTGCATATGAAGCTTGTCCTTTTTTGGGGGTCATGCATAATTATTCTAGTTCTGAAGTTTTGGTTTTATTGTGGTGCAGGAGGTAGAGGAATTCTCATCAAGGTAAGATTCTGTGGTTTTAATGTCTTGTTTTCTGTTAAATGTAGTGCCATGCTGCTATATGTACTTGGGAATTTTGAAGATGAAATTCAATATGAAATGGTATCCATTAAGAAGCATACTATTCAAAAGCTGGGAATTAGAGCTCATAAGGCAAGAAATATTCTGTTTCCTTTGCTATCGATAGGTAGAGTTGGTTTCCGGTTGGGAGAGAGAAGGGTTTCATTTTAGGCCATAAATCCTTAGCTATGTAAGAAAAATACTTAAAAATACACTTTATCTAGCAAAATTGTCTGATTTGATGCTTGCTTAGAATTCTTGACCAAGAGCAGTCAGGTGTTCACGAAGTTCATTGCTCCAGAGAGAGAAGTCGAGTTGCATGGAAAGTTATACAGGAGGTATGTGCAAATCAACCTTGCGCAAAGATGACTTCTGTATGCTTGTTTTAATTAACAGAGTGAAACTCAATTTTGGGTACTTTGCAGTATTTGACGCCATTCCTGGAACAAGAAAAGTATGAGCTTTCAACGAAATGTAGACTTCATCCTAGTAATGACATTTTCAGAGATCAGGAGGAGCACAAGATTCATGTGGATATAAATGAATGGCGCTGTGGATTCTGCAAAAAAAGTTTCCGAGCTGAAAAATTTCTCGATCAGCATTTTGACAGCAGACATTCTAATCTTCTAAATGTTGTAAGTACTTTTTTGAAAGAGAAAAAAAATTATATACTTCATAATTTATTGTTGGAGCTGAGGTTTGCTACCATAGCACCAAGCCCTGCCCCACCGCTCGTGGGAGTCGTGGCTACACCTACAATCAACTTGTATCATAGTTTTGTGTAATTAGAACTTAGGAAGAAGTGTTAAATAGGTCACTATACTTATCATTTCTGTGCAATTGGGTCATTGAATTTAAAAAGTGTGCAATTAAACCATTAAACAATAAGTTCAATGACCTATTTTGATACTTATTCCTAGAACTTATCATACTTTTTCATACAGTACCATGGTTGTACTATTGATTTACATTGATATTCCTACATTGGTGTGGATGTAATATTGATATGCTCTCATTGATTTCAGAGTCATAGCAAGTGCTTGGCCGATTTGTGTGGAGCACTGCATTGTGACGTTTTGGATGAGTCAAAATCTCGGAAGACCAAATGCAATCCTGCGGCTGCTGCAAGGAATCGTCATTTATGTGAGGTTGTCCTGCACTTCAACCAAGTTTTGCTTTGAGGTTACTTTGTTAATACTTCCCTTCTTCTATACAGAGTCTTGCAAACAGCTGTTTTCCCGTTAACCAGGGTCCAAAAGCAAGTCGTCTTCATGGTACCGTGTCCCACTCCATAAAGGCTAGAATATAAAAACTGCTGATTGTTGGTTTTAGTAACTTTTTATGTGTTTTCCTTTGTAGAGTTGTTTTTGCACCAATTCTGTGATGCCCATTCTTGCTCAGGTAGGAAAAAACTTTTTCCTAAAGGAGGCAGGGTAAGGATTCATTTTAGTACATGGTCCTAAGTGAGGACTGATCATAGCCGTCCATCAGGTTCATCAATGGTCTAGGATTTTAGTTTTAAAAAAAAATACAAGGTCAATTGTATAATTATTGCAAACTTGAAAGTTTGCAATATTTATAAAATTGACCCATCCCTTTTCTCATTAATTTTCAGCAACCTTCAGCGTTGATGTACTAAAATGGATGGATCAGATTAGTCCTCACTTTTTACATGGAAGCATGTTCTTCCAATTTCAAGTTTGTGATGGAGAAATAAGTATTTATATCTTTTTACTGTTAAAAGTTATTAATTTTCTACTATGAGTGCATGTATAGCACAGGTAGAACTGTGGAAACATAATCCATTATCCTCAATGGTTTCTTATGTATTTTAGAATAAATTAGATATTTCCATATCTTCTACTGATCCAATATATTAATTGATTTACTATTTTTTTTTTTTTTACAGAAACATACAAATAGGTTCTACTTGGCAGCTTCAGTATTAACATTGATGCTGCTCCCGATATTCTACCTAATTGTTTATCTCTATCAAAGGTGCCATTTCCAGCCTCTAAATGTTTCCATCTTCATGCAACTTTACCGTGTGTATGAAATTTCATGTTTTTGCTGCAGAGAAATGAGAGGGGGAACACAAGATCTTAAGCGCATCACAAAAGTTGGAAAAAAAGCAAAGCCTACATAGTGGTACGTAGAAAACAATGTGCTTGGGAAATACACCAAAACCATGTTAAATGTTAATTTTTCAAGATTCTCATGGTATTTGATACACCAAAACCACCGTAAAACCTGGTTCTTGTGAAACTTCATTGGGATATCCTTCCCTTTGCAATCCCCTATCATCTTAGTTCAACACAGATCCTGTGAGCAATGACTAGAAACTTCCCGCATGAGAATCTTGGTTGAATAATATGCCCACATGAAACTTTGTTCCTTAATACTCTGTCTGCATCTGATATAAGTAGAAAACATTGAGCCAGCCAAACCTTTCTGTGCTTATGGCATTTACTGCTCAAATGTACTGACATGGCAGTTTCATCTTTCCCTTTGTTTTCAGGCCAGTCTTTTGGTTGTTGCAACCTGAACAGTCAGTGGATTATATTAACACAGCTCGGATTTCTTTGACCATGGTTCAACATCGAAGGTTCATTCCGGGCATCTTGGGATTAAATGATCTTATGGAGAATGGGGCTCAAATTACCATGGGTTTTGTTGTAACATTTCTATAAACATCCAAGTAACAATTTTGCTTGAGATATTACAAATGAGCTTATGGTGATCTCTCCATAGGCTAATTCTTTTGTGCCTGTGCATGTTGCACTAGTGAGGACTCACATGTATTGTAATATTCACAATTTATACATATACCATCATGTCAAAAATAAGAGTATGGGCTAGTTTCCTTACAAGTTCTCTTCTGCATGCTGATTCCTGAGGCAGCTATGCTGTCAAAAAGAAAATTTAAGCATATTCTAATCAGAATTTTTTATGATTGGTTTGATTACATAATCAACTAATCATATTATGTCACATCAAAGTATAATCAACTAATCACATCATGTCACATCAATGTATAATTAACTAATCACAGTCACATCAAAATATAATCAATTAATCACAATATTTCCATCAAAGTATAATCAATTAATCATAGTATGTCAATTGTCACATTAAAGTTTTTTACTTTTGAGAGTACCTGTAGTATTACTCTTTTATGCACTCCAAAAAGATTAGAAGCGTTCAGTCTGGAGATATAGCACGAAATGCGAGAGATATCAACTCATTGGATAGTAAAAAACCATCAGGGTCACTGAGACGAATGAAAGCAAGTTTGTCTTTGATCTTGCACTTATCAGTTAACAAAGTACTGAATTCATCTGCTGTAATGTTTCTCCTCTGCTCATCCAAGAACAGTATATGGCCGCTTTCCATATATGGTTTATAGACATCACAAAGAGAGAGAACAGTCGAGCTACCAAAAGCTTCACCAAAAGACTTCAAATCCAAACCCCTTGCAGTTCTCAGAGAGAGCATGACAACATCCATGGCTATGTCCTGAGCATCCACATTATTGTTCCCAATGCAATTTACTGTTCCATCCTCTAAACTCTGCACATATCCTGTGTAGTCTTTGAGCTTCCTTGGCCTGGAAAACCTCGATCCATTGAGGAAACTGGCTGCCCCGAGTCCAAAAGCATAGAAAGGTTTGTTTTCCCAATATGTAAAGTTGTGCTTGCACTGGTAACCAGTCTTGCAGTAGCTACTGATCTCATAATGGTCAAAACCAGCTTCAGATAGCATCTTAGAAGCCATTCTATAAAACTCGGCAGATTGGTTTTCAGAAGGCAAGGGGAACTCTCCAGGAGTATACCTGCAAAAACAAAACTTTAATGCATGAAATTCACATTCTGAGAAACACACTAACACACTCAAACCCCGGCTGATTGTTCCTCATTACAAACTGGTTATTCAACATTGACATTCTGAGAAATTGATATTTGAAGAACTATTTACCCTTTCTAATAAATAGCCTTAATTCAACATTTTCAGTTACTTAAAGAACAAATTTAGATCTTCTTGCCCAAAAGGCGAAATCCCTCTCCCCGAGGCTGCCCAACAGGATTGTGGAGAAAAGCTCGTTAAAAGAAGGATTGTGGAGGGAATTACAGTGACTCATCGGCCAATTAGGTGGGAGGACTAGTGCCTGGTGCGCGGAGCCACCTCTGAAACTCCCACACTGTGGCTGTCAGGGCTAATGGAGACTTTCTTCATTGATGGAAGAAGCTCCTTAGTATTCAGAACTATATGATCAAATTTTCATATTAAAGAGAGGCAATTCATAATAGTGGAATAAATATTAGTCTTAGCTAGTCATGAAACTCACAGTATCCCAAATTTGGTGCCTTGTTCAACTTGTAAATCATATACTGAAACATGAGTAGGCTGCACTTCAATGGTGCGCCTCAAGCTTTCTTCCCACATTTGTGGTGTCTGATGCGGAAGAGAAGATATGAGATCCATGCTCCAATTCTCAACCCCACATAACCCAACAATCTCTATAGCCTCATGAACCTCCTTCAAACCGTGAGCTCTACCACAAGCTTTCAGCAGCTCCTCCTGAAAGGCCTGAACTCCCAAAGACACTCTATTCACTCCCAATTTCATCATCTCCTTCAATTTCACAGCGTCAAATGTTCCCGGGTCCATCTCCATTGATATTTCAGCCCCGATACACAACCCGAATTTTGAATTCAATGCGTCCAGAACTAACGAAACAAGCCGAGGGGGCACGAGAGAAGGCGTCCCGCCGCCGAAAAACACAGTTTCGAGAGGTGAATTCGTGTTTGAGTTTACCTGGGTGGCCCTAATTTCTCTGCAAATGAGTTCAACATAGTCGACAATTCGCGGGTCATCATCTGGCCGGGGAGAGGAGGCGCCGAGGGCTAAGATGGGGAAGTCGCAGTAGTGGCAGCGCTTCCGGCAGAATGGGAGGTGAACGTAAGCTGACGTTGGGGGGAGCTTATGCAGGTTTGGAAAGTCGATTGAGGCATTTCGTCGAACAGTTTCTGGGCATTTTGTTACTGCATTGATTATCGTGCGCGCGAGCATGGGAGGCTTGGTGTTGGAGGGAAAGGTCGTGAAAGCTGATCTCAGCATGTTAACCAATAACTGTAATAACTACCCTATCGCACAGAACTCTGTTTTCTTTGGTTCTATAAAACAACATTCAACATTTCAGTAGCAGAAAGCCATAGATGGAAAGTGGGAACGTAATAGATAGCAATAGCAAACTAAACAAGTTTATTGATGCCCTTCCTTAACAACTAGTGCTCAAAGTAACAAGTTGAATGGTTTGGGGTAAATTCAGGACGTTGATTTCCTAATCATATAGTAAGTTCGACTATTGGGGAAAGTAATTGTCAATTAGTCTCGAAAGGCTTTCTTAGAGTTAGTTAGTCTAATTCTTATTTATTGATTAGGAAAGTAGTTTGAACCTGAATTTTTTAGTGCATTGTCAATAATCCCTTAATTGTTTTCTCTAATTTTAAAATTGTTAGAGCAGATTGCAATAACCATAATCTGACATATTCTTTAATTTGTATCCTTTTATCTTAATTCTTTAATCATAATTTATTTAGATTTTTGTGAATTTCAATACTTCAGTGCCTAGAATTTTACTTCTCACTAGTCCCAATCCTCAGGGGAACGACATTCACACCCTCCCTTTTTACTGTTTAAATAAATCAAGCATATTAACACCAACATATTAATTAATTTTGTTGCAAATTAAAGTTATTCTCATCAAATATATATATCCCCAGTTGATGGGAAAGTATCCCCAACCCTCTTTCTAATTCCCGGAAGCCGACGTACGAGAGGACCTGAGCGCCGACGGTTTGCCTCAAACGTTCTGAACGAAGATCGCCACAGTTGTATAGCGTTCCAATCCAGCCGGCGATTGTCTCCGGAGGTGCGGCAATCCAATCCAGCTTCGACCTCAATCGAACAGGCTTGGCGACATGACGAGTGCAGCTAGACCTACATGGGCATCTGCTAAGGGCGGTAGCGAACAAGGCGGGGCTCGAATTTTCGGCCCATCTCAGAAATACTCTTCTAGAGATATTGCATCGCATACAACCTTGAAGCCCAGAAGGGAAGGCCAAGACACTCAGGATGAGTTGCAGAAGAGGAACCTCCGTGAGGAACTGGAACAGCGTGAATCAAGGCACTCCTCTTCGAAAAATAAGGGTTATAGTGATGACAGGGATCATAGAAAAAAGAGTAGCCAACTCCTTTTAGAAGGTTCTAGAAGAGAGATTGAAGATCGAATCGTTCCACGTAGTGCAGATGCTGATGACGTGGAGGTGGATGCCAAAAGTGATGATGAGAGTGAGGATGACATGGAAGATCTCATGACTGAGCTTGATCAAATAAGGAAAGAAAGAGCAGAAGAGAAAATCCGGAACAAACGGCATGAACAAGAAGAAGAAGAGCTCAAAGCGAAGGAAACAGAAGTCTTGAAAGGAAATCCGCTGTTAAACCAGCCAATTACATCCTTTAATGTGAAGAGAAGGTGGGATGATGATGTGGTTTTCAAGAACCAGGCTAGAGGAAAAGCAAAAGCTCCCAAGCTTTTTATCAATGACACCATTCGAAATGACTTCCACCGCAAATTTCTGCATAAATATATGAAGTGATAGTCATTGAATGCCATTAACTAGAATGCGATGAATTGACCTTAGTGGGCAGACTGTTTTACAATTTATTGTCTAATATTAATTGTTAACCTTTTCTTTTTCCTGCATGGTTTCAGTGGATGCATTTTAAACCTTATTTAAAATTTCAAAAGTCAAAAGTCAGAACAAAGAGATGGTGTTCAGGAAGATACAGATGGTGTTCATGAATGGTGTTCAGGAAGATTATCCATATAAGAACGAATTATGTATCGTTTTGATTATTGTTCTAGACTTTGTGACAGGCCATAACAGTGTTGTTTTCAGTAGGTGGCTAAAGCATTCCCTCAAACAAACATAGACCATCTAATAATGCTGCAAGAGCAATTTCCTACAAATATTTTGGTTGAATCAAATCTTATTCAACTTTCAATATTTTAATTTAATTTCTTCCAATATCTCAAATCTAACTCAATTAAAATTAGTAACACCTCTAGATTGAAAAAACACATATTCAAGACTCATACTTTTACAAGAGAATTGGGAATGTTAAACCAATTTGTTATTTGTACCTTCAAATATTAGTAAATTGCATAACAAAGTAAAGCGGTCAATCTCATGCAAAATTGTATGTAACATTAAATTTTCATTTTGTTATTTCATGATAGTTAGGGTTGTCATGCAAATGTTTTACATGCATGAATGATTAGGAAGGTCTATGTTTCGCAATAACATAACAGGTGCACCAACCTTTAATGTCAATAATGATTAGAGAGTCCAAACAATCTCAAACTATTTAGAAATTCAGGAGTGTGTACTTTTGATAGATTTTCAGCGTCTGATTCTGCCTTACACAAACAGTCACAACTTAAATATGTTCGTTCTCCTGTAGTGTTCATGCCGCACATGTATTGATTAATTTGATAATAAAATCAAATAAGTACATAATAATTAACAAATTAATTAGAGTAAATCAATAATTTAAAACAACAAATAAATAAATAAAAATTATATAATAAAATGTAAAGGTTATTACAAATAATTTAAATTTGAATTGTATTACCATTCCTAGGCATATTAATATAGATTTTTGGAGAGCAAACCATAAATCCACCTTACAATGCTTCACTACCGGCCATTGAAATTATTTATATCCGAGGGAAGAAAATTAAAAATTTTCATTTTATTTAAATAAAATAGTTAGGTATGCTATCTGAGATTAGTTGGACTAAATGCTAGTGCACATACAGTTGGTTCTAACAATGACTGAACCGGTACTACCAATAAGGCTTCTAACGTCAGTTTTTTTAGACTTTTAACATCGATTTTCTTTCGACGTCGTTCTTCTAGATGTAGTATATTAAAAAAAAAAAAAAAACCACGTCGGTTAAATTATATTTAAGCATTAATGGCATAGTAAGAGTTGGTGAGGATCTGATCAACTCTAACTCTTTATAAAAGGTCTTTAAAAAATTGTAAATCATTACATCATTAGGTTACATGCTTGTTTTCAAAAAAAAAAAAAAAAAGGTTACATGCTTAAAAAATAATAAAAGTAATAAAAAATGATAAAATAATAAAAATGGGATAAAAGCGAAGGAGCCAAATAAAGTAATTTGAATCTAAACCGGACTGGGAAGGCGAAGCCCGTGAAGTCATTTGAGGAATTATTGCGCCACGACCATGCCAGTATGGTAGCAGAAGATGTCTCATTTGCTTCATCCTCAAAATCGTCCGAGGAAAGAAAACCCGAGAGCATTTCAGAACATCCAGAACCTGCAGATTCTTCAGTCTGCTTATTTTGGAAGGAAATGTAATGCCGGTTACTCCTCGGAGGCGAATGTACGTACCTCAAATGGTATAAGTTCCAAAAGGCGGTGGGAAAATGCGGGTGAGAGTACTACTTAAGTTCTAGGTTCAACACTCTCAGGAGACTGAACCTGGGAAGATGTGTGATAAGCCTTTCACAGAATCTGATATCCTTTTGCCTGCTGGTTTTGAAGCAGAGCAGGGCTCTGATGTGGGAGATTTCGGAGAAGCTAATGTTGTTCTCTAAGTTAGAGAGATCAGTGTTGAAATTGATAGCTACTCTCTATACTCTATTCAGACTGCTAGAAAAACCCCCAAATAGGACTAGATATTCCAAGATACTCAGGGCGGATCTACGGTGGATAGCTGCCCCTCCTCCACCTCAATATTTTGTTTTGAATATTTTTTTTTTTATAAAGCTTTGATATATATATATATATATATATATATATATATATATTTTTTTTTTCTCATATCCAACAATAATTATCATTCTTTTTTATATATTAATAATGAAATTTGTGATTTATAATGTAATTGTGTTCCATATTTTGTTATAAATATCTTTTATAAAGATTTGATATATTTTATTTTTTTGTCATATCCAACAATTATCATTTTTTTTATATATTAATAATGCAACGTGTGATTTATAATGTGTTTTCTATTTGAATCATTTTATCAAAATAATTATGTTTCATTTTTTTTTAATAAAATTTTGATGTATTTAATTTTTGGTTCATATCTAACAATATTTATTGCTATGCTTTCTAAGTGCTTTATTTTTTTTCAAACTATCTTGCCCCACTCGGAAATTAAAATTCCTGGGTCCGCCACTGGAGATACTATGGAGGCACAAATGAAGATGTTGATTCAGTTGAGACTTATTTTAGATTGAGAAATTTGAAATATGCATTATGGACTTATTGTTTAGATTTTCAAATTAAAATTATTAGTGAAAATTAATTAATTAATTATGTGCGCAAGAGATGGACTAGGGAATGTTTGAGTTCTTAAAACGAATCGAACCAAAATCCGAGCCGAAATTGAACTATTTCAAATCGAACTGAAACTAAATTGAATTAAAATTTGAAAGCGAATGATTTCATTTAATAAAAACAAAACCAAAACAAAAATCAAAACCAAAACCAAAGCGGAAATCAAAACACCCACCCCTATTAGAGATTTTTTAAAAATTCCTAAGAAAGTTTAAATGAATCAAAGATATTAATTAATTTTTTAGGTAATTTAATTCTTATGTTTCTCATGTAATTAACACCAAACATATTAATTAATTTTCTTGCAAATTAAAGTTATTCTCATCAAATATTTTCCCTTGAATTATTTAATTGATGAGAAAGTACAAATTAAACGTCCTCAAGTAGAATTATTTGATTCATTATAATTTTTAGACAAAACTAACACTTTTTAGATTATAATTATTTTATTCATTATAATGTGCGTAAGTAGTTTAAATAAAAACATAAAATTTTAAATATTAATCAAAATGAGATTACTTATACTTAGACCTTGTATATATACAGAAAAGATCGCTTTTGGTACTCATTATGCATGCGAGGTATAACCTTTACCCTACATCATGTATATGATTCTTATATTTTAATAGAGGGACAATCAACAAGAAAACGAGACGGAGTGTCCAACCATTCCCTGTAACGACTTCCCAAGCAACAATGTGGACAACACGATTCGCAGATCATTTAACAAATTAAAACTGAAAGCTACACCATTATTTATTATGAATGCAGTTTCTTTTACATCATCAACAATAAAATCAAAAGTAATTTTATACACAAACAAAATTTCATGGGATGACTAGCTAGTTTAAACAAAATTAAAGGGAGTTATTAATACGAGTTATATATTAAATTTAGACTTTAATGGCCCTTTGAATTTTTGGGACAAATTTACCACTGCCTACCTCCATTTCAGCTCACTCC
>CM008339.1:4825464-4839436 GCA_002525835.2 Ipomoea batatas
TCAAACTCGTGTTGAGTAAGACCTTAAAAGGCTTGAGACTTGAAACATGTCATCTCATACACATACTAGGGATAATATTTGGTAGATCTGCACAAGTATTGTAACAATATTATTTTCCTTAGATGATAATCATGATAATTGATATGTAAGCAGAATCCAGACGAGTTTAATATAAATAATTTCTATTTTAACATCTCAACTAGTATGAGAAATGACGGGTACATACCAATCTTGCAAAACCAGCGAGCTTGCATCACAATGTATAAAGTAACAATTCAACTTATGATCAGGAATGAGAAAATAGGGAAGGGAGAAAAAAAAAAACAAAAACTGAATTTAAATAATAATAAAAAAAAGGATCCACACACACCCAGCGGCGCGAGCTTGGGAGCGCAGAAGTGCTCCCACGCAGTAGCTTTCCGTGCGGGATCCACTAAGGTATTGTTATTTTCTCTCCCTCCCCTCTCTTGCTTCCGTATCCTCCAAACTTTTCTTAAAAAATGTGGCCTTATTTTGAGAATAACTCCGTATGAACCCATAATAGGGGTGCTCATCAAAGGGCCCACTCATGTCTCCACCAAACAAAAATCAAAATAACAATTTTGCATTTATTTAAACAGGGAAAAGCCTAGAATATCGAAAGAAATGGCAGACGCCTTAGTTGCTGCAGTTTTGAGGAAAGCTGTTGATGTAGGTGTGGATCTTGCAGTTCAAGCAGGTTCACGGCTGTATTGGGTGTCGGAGGATGTAGACTGGATAGAAAGAGAGATGAGATGCATCCAATCCTACATTGAAGATGCTCAAGCTAAGCAGGCCTGCGACTCGAGAGTGGCAAACTTGGTGAAAGAAATTGAGGACCTAGCCTACCATGTTAAAGACATCTTGGAAAAGTTACCCACACAGAATTCTTCATCAAGGCATTCAAGGGGTTTCTTGAAAAGGGTTGCTTGTTTCATCCCTTATGTTTATTCTGACCAAGTTTTCGCCCTGGAAATGGCGAAAATCAGGAGACGGGTGGAGGAGATAGATCGCAGGAGGAGAAGCTATGGGATACTGAACTCTGCTAGTGTGAGTGAGTGCTGGGATCTCAGGAGGTCTTACCTTTATGCTGATGAGCCAGAGGTGGTGGGACTGGACGACGAGTGTGAGAAACTCGAGAAGCTGTTGCTTGATGATCAGCTCGTATACGGTGTGGTTGCTATTGTGGGGATGCCTGGATTGGGCAAAACCACTCTGGGGAAGAGGATTTACAAGCATGTTCAGCCTCTATTTGACTGTTCTGCCATGATTTATGTTTCGCGAAAGCCCAGAGTGGGGGAGCTTCTCCTGCACATTGCCAGACAAGTAGGGTGTACAGATTTGGGAGAGGAGTGGAGCAGAGAAGGCCCTGAAGGGAAGCTTTGTTCATATCTGAAACACAAAAAATATGTCATTCTCCTTGATGATATTTGGGATATTGAAACCTGGGAAGCACTGAGACTAGGGTTCCCAAGTGACCCCAAAAGTGGCACTAGAATCATCATTACCTCCCGGGACACAGCTGTGGGGAGATACATTGGAGGTGAATCTTCAATTCATGAAATGAAGCCTTTAGATTCAGGCCAAAGCTGGAAGCTTTTCTGCAACCAAGTAATGATGCCAGAACACAGCGCGGAAACTGCATATCCAAAGGAGCAGATAGTGGAAACCTGCGGAGGTGTGCCACTATCCATCGTTGTCATAGCGGGTGCCTTGCGCGAGAGAGGAACAATCACAAACCATCATTCTTGGACTGAAGTTCTTGAGGACACAAGACATCAGCATTATGGACAACAAGACAGATGTACTAGGTTTGTCTCTCTGAGTTATGAAAATTTGCCAATTCCACTTAAAGATTGTTTCCTGTACTTGGGGCTTTTCCCAAAGGGGCAAGAAATACTAGCTTTCGACCTGATTAGCATGTGGGTAGCTGAGAAGTTCATATTCCAACAAGACCACGAGGATCAGGCGGACGAGGATGTTGCAGAAAGGTACCTCAACACATTAGTCTCAAGAAACTTAGTTCAAGTTGCTAGCAGGAGATGCAGTGGGAGGATAAGAAGCTGTCGAATTCATGATATTCTGCACAACTTCTGTGTTTTGGAAGCCAACGAGAAGGGGTTCTTTCGGAAGCTGGATGCCAAGAGGTCTAGCAATCTGAAAAGAGTACAAAGAGTGGCTTGCAATTTCAACACTACTGGCCTCAACTTAGAAAACAACATTAGCTTCTTCAAAATCTCCCACATCAGAGCCCTGCTCTGCTTCAAAACCAGCAGGCAAAAGGATATCAGATTTTGTGAAAGGCTTATCACACATCTTCCCAGGTTCAGTCTCCTGAGAGTGTTGAACCTAGAACTTAAGTACTCTCACCCGCATTTTCCCACCTCCTTTTGGAACTTATACCATTTGAGGTACATTCGCCTTCGAGGAGTAACAGGCATTACATTTCCTTCCAAAATAAGCAGACTGAAGAATCTGCAGGTTCTGGATGTTCTGAAATGCTCTCAGGTATCCTTTCCTCGGACGATTTTGAGGATGAAGCAGATGAGACATCTTCTGCTACCATACTGGCCTAGTCGTGGCGCGATAATTCCTCAAAGAAGCTGGGATGACTTCAGCTGGTTTTACCCTACTGTTAAGGTTTGTTTACCAAATCTACAGACTCTTCACATGGTGAGCAGCGAAGATCTGGAACGCTGCGGGCTGTTCCACTTCACCAGTCTTAGAAAACTAGGAATCTTCGACGTGTCGGAGGAGCTTATCGACAGGCTATGCTGTTCCATGGACGCGTTTCAAAAGCTGGAGAACCTGTTTCTGCACAGGGAATTGAGCCTGTTTGAGAGATGGGATATTTCTGGGCTGAATCTTTCCGGGTATCGCGGTCTGAGAAGACTGCGCATCAAAGCGCCTTGGGGAACGCTGCCACCCCACCAAACATTCCCCCCGAATCTCTCGGAGCTGTCTCTCTCGTCCAAGAAGATTGCCGCGGACCCGATGATGCAACTGAAATGGCTGCCCAGGTTGAGGGTTCTGAAGCTGAAAAACAGTGACTTACTCCCTGAAGCAGAGCTCATGGACTGCTCTGGTCCTGAGGCGTTTCCTCAACTGCAAATTTTGCATATTGAGAATGTCAATAATCTGAGGGAGCTCATTTCTGACGACCACATAGGACTGCCCAAACTCGAGAAAGTCCTCATCAGAAACTGTATACCTCTCAACAGAATTACTGGGAAGATATTGATGGCCACTAAATCCACAGCCACAGGGACTGAAGGCACACTCTCATCGCAAATGGGTCCGTCCACACACAGTCCAAGCGCCTCTGAACAACCACGACACACCAATGTATACCCAACGGCCCCAACCATTATCAACCACCCTACAACTAATACAGGCTTCGCCTTCCCGGCCCAATTTAGATCCGAATTCTTTTATTGGGCTCCGTTGCTTTTAACCTCTTTTTATTATTTTATCATTTTTATTGTACTTTTTAAGTATGTACTGTAACATAATTATGTAATGATTTACAATTTTTGAAGACCTTTTATAAAGAGTTAGAGGTGATCAGATCCTCGCCAACTCTTACTATGACATTAATGCTTAAAAATAATTTATATAAGGGTTTAATTTTATTTTTTGTCCTAAATTTATAGGTGTCAATATATTTTTAGTCCTTTTTATTAGAACATCCTCATTTGATTTTACTATTATTATGGCATGATTATTTTTAGTCATCCACCAACAAAATCGTTAAATACAAAGACATTTCAATATTTCTGACACAAAGTATGTTGAACCACTATATTTTTTATATTTGTTTTTTTTTAAACATCCATAATTGAAAACCAAAATGTCGTCGTATTTAACAATATTTAAACTGTTTTGTTGATAAAAGACAAAAAATAGTCGTGCACAATAATATTATGATAAAAAATGAATGTTCAAATAAAAAAAACTTAAAAGTGGATTGTCAAGCATTTATTTACCTTCAAACCAAACTCGGGTTGAGTAAGATCTTAAAAGGCTTGAGACTTGAAAGAGAAACATATCAATCTCATACACATACTGGGGATAATATTTGGTAGATTTGCACAAGTATTGTAACAATATTATTTTCCTCAGATGATAATCATGATAGGTAGGCAGAATCAAGACGAGCTTAATATAAATAATTTCTATTTTAACATCTCGACTAGTAGGAGAAATGACGGGTACATACCAATCTTGCAAAACCAGCGAGCTTGCATCACAATGTATAAAGTAACAATTCAACTTATGATCAACTAAAAGCATCCAGAAACCACAAGCTACAAATCTAATAACTTTCATATGATCAATCAATCTCATACAAGGCACTTTACCATGTAAGGGCCTTCTAGTTCATAGCCCAACTTCCTATAGTAATGGCGGGTTCCTACACCCGAGATAACAGCTATCTTTTTCGATCTATGCTCCTGACGAGCTATCCGCTCTGCCTCCTCCATAAGCAAGGTCCCATAGCCCTGGTGCTGCAGCTTATCTGCATCGCGCCCATGCACAGGGACAGCGGTCCCATATACGTGAAGCTCCCTAACAATAGAACATCTTCCTGTAAGTTCTGGGCAAGTTACATTCTTTCCACATTTGCGCAGTCGAAGTAAACCTACGAGAATATCCTGCACTCAAAAGAAACGTGTTAGGTTTCAGCCCCAGGTAGGCCAGCCTTCATAATAAACACAAGTTTGAAGATTGAAGTATAATGTTGCAATAATTCAATAAATAGGTAAAATGCACTATTCCTTTTTAACTTTGAAGTTCCCTTGTTATGGTCTGTGGAGTTGGAGCTGCAATGAAGAATGCAGAAAAGGGCAAGTCAATATTGATATAGTGTACCTGACGTGTATCTTCGTATGAGAGAAAAGTTTCCCAGCCCTCATTTGCTGTATAGTCACGACGAACAAGTTCAACTTCCTCTGGTTTAATTTTATGGTGAATGTCCTGATATTTACCACCAAATAAAAATATGAACATTTACAAAGGAGGTAATTAACCAAATCTAAAATAAGAAAAAAAGAAACAGAAGCTTTCAGCAATCAAGCACTAATAATGCATCGAAAGTCCAGTAACAATATTCCAGTCACCTGGATTCCAGCTTCACGTGTTCTAACATCTCGACACTTCAAGCCAAGATCATCCATACGAGCTAAGGCCAATTCACGAAGATTTCCCTTCTCGACTCCTGAAGTTACTAAAGGCATAGGAATGTCCCGCTGAACTCTATAAACACGTGTCCACGGGGGAACCATTGCAAGGATTCGAGCAACAATGTCAACCAGCTGCTCAGGGGGATAGTTTCTATATCTACATACAATGACAACCAAGTAAATACCTTCTTGAAGAAGAAAAATCATCTTAAGACCTTCATATAGCAGATCAGTAGTAGCAGGAAAAATAGTTTGGGATCAATGATCTGAAAACAGAAATGCTAAAAGACCTGAAGAAAACCCTGCAAACAAAACCATACAATAACAGAAACAAAAATTTTACCTTCCAGTTTTCCAGAGTTCATAGAGTCCAGTCCCGCGAATAACTAGTGTCGGATAAATTTTAAGCCCATCAGCTCTGAACATAGGGCTATCAAAAAATTCTTTAAAACTCTCCAGGTCTCTCTCAACTCCAACATTTGGAAGATCTGGCATCATATGAGAAACTACCTACAGAGGAAAAGTCAAATGTTATAAGAATAGAAATTTAAAAAAAAAAAACAAAAACAAAAACAAAAAAAAAAAAGCAGTTAGCTCAAGTTTGACATTAGACAACAAGAAGCAGCAAAGCAAACAAGATAGAGCAAATGTACCTTGAAACCAGCATCCTTTGCCAGGCAAAAGCAATCAGCCACAGCTGCCACTGTGTGGCCTCTATTGGTGTCACGAGCAACGTCCTCGTATGTGCTTTGCACCCCAATTTCCAAGCGTGTGCAGCCATAAGAAAGCATCTGTCGTAAATGAGGCCCAAGGCAGTAATCTGGCCTCCTGCAATTCAAATAAAGCATAATGAAGAAAATGTTCCTTCACATTAAATCAAACATCCCAAGCAAGTGGAATCATTATAAAGATCTGTATTTCAGAAAGAAAGAATTTTTGTTTGCAGGTAACATTCTGAACAAGACAACAAGTACTGAAGTACATCACTTGTTTCACGTCCACAATTATCACTTTGCAGCACAAGCAAGCATTTGGTACTTGGTAGTTACTAACATGGCAAGAAACTTATTGAAATAGTTACTCACGTTTCAATAGTCATTCCAATACATTTTACAGCACTATGCTCTGAGTAAGCAACTGCCTCTTCAACATTGGCAGAAGTATGCCCTGATAAAGCATCGTGAAGATTCCTGATAAAATAGTCTCGGTAGTCTGCTGGCAATGACATAAAAGTGCCTCCCATTAAGATGAATTCTACCTGCAGAATAAGTATTCCAAAATGAGCAAATGATGAAGGGTAACTAACTCAGTAACTCTACATGGATAGAGTTTATGATATGACGAACCTTATCAACACTGTGGCCCAACCTCTTAAGTTGATCAATCCTGCTTCTAGCCTGGACATAGGGATTATATCTGTACTATTAAGGCGTTATTAATTAGAAAACCAATGGCATCATCTTTAACCACAATGCATTCTCTTTCAAAAATAACTTTACATCTTCAAAGCCTGCAACTCTAGTTTCTCCAAGATGTCGATGCAAGATATATTGTTAAATTGTTTACAACAATGAAGGGGGTATGTAGAGGAAAATGAAGATGGGGCCATACTATACTGGAACAAAAATCATGCATAGCCTATTTGTTAAGGCTAATAAAACTTCCCAAGATGCAAAGAGAAATGATATGTTGGTCAGCCTAATATTTATTACTCATACTAAAGAATATTATTTGCCCTCCTAAAATTTTAATAGCATGGTCAACACTTATGGTCAGACAGAGGTTGTATGGGTGCAAAGAATCTTCCTTCAGAAAAGCTTTTGTACATTAATGAAATTGGCATTCCCTTGCAGGAAGGAAAATGCCAATCTATAACAAGTCTCAAAACCATACCTAGTACACACATTCCAAGTTCTATAGCTCAATTGCATAAATATCTCATCTTCATTTGGCATTAGCAAGAAGACAATTCTTATTGTTTACCATTAAAAGGCCAATCATAGAATTCAAAATAAATAATGTAACAAAACTTACTAAGACTGCCTAAAACTATTTCAATTCCAGTTCCATGAATGATGAATAGTGAATGCCAAGCTTAGGAAAATTAAAAAATAATTCAGAAACAAAAATTAATACAAAGTTGAAACTCTGTTGCAAGAGAACTTACTATAACTACCAAATTTTCAATTCCATTACAACTGAACTCTCTGACTTACAAACATAAGAAGAATACAGAATGAAAAATAAAAATAAATAAATAAATAGCAATATAGAGGAGCAAACAATATATAGACCTGGGGTTTAGGGTTTAAACAAAAAGATGAAGAAGCCCTCGCTTACCTAGCTCGAATAGCTCGCATACTGGTGGGCTCGTAACCCGTATACGACTGAGTACTATATTCGAAGTCCGAATCCGGCCCGCCGGGGCAATAAACACAAATATTCCCAGTGGTGGCTATGTGAGGGCAGCGATGGGGCTTCGACATGACGGCCACTACAGCAATACCGGAGGCGGTACGGACAGGCTTGGCACGCAGTTTCGGCAGCAGTGACTCGCGCTCCGTCTCCGGCAACGCCGCAATCATCTCTACTAGCTTGGGAGCCCGCGAGAGGCCGTATTTCCTACAAGCTGCTGATTTGAGGCCGTTGAGGTCCACATCCTTGCCCCTCCGAGAAAGGTCCACCATATTGTTCACGATCTCGGCTATCGCGCGGACTCGAGCCTCCTCCTCCGTCATGCCGTGAGACACCACGCCGCCCCTCCCCGGACGAGGGAGCTTCCTCGCCTCAGTAACCGCCGCCGTCGCCATGAAAGATCCGGCTCAGTAATGTGGCGGCTAATGCAGTTATACGCTGGATTGAAAACGGTGTTGTTTGGTTTAATCCCTCCCGGTAGGGTGTATGGAAATAGTGGAATTGACAAATAAAAATAAATAATAATAAATAAATAAATGGAAAGGAAAGGATGGGGAGGGCTATAGTGTTAGACCGTGTTTGGTAACTGCACGAGTTATTATGATTCTAGCTTCTTAAAAATTAGACAATAATTTGTTGAGACTGTCTCAATAATCCTTATTACTTTACTAGTAAGACGAGTCATGAATGTGGCCCAATGGCTAAAGCTTCGCCCGCTTCTTGTAGACTGAACTCTCTTCTCTTTAGGTTTCAAGTTATTTTTGGATGGGATGGTCTAATTTTTCTTCGCCACTAGTGGCAACGAAGTTCTTGGTAATTAGCAGGGGAAGGAAGATCTTCACTCATTTCATTCATTCAGTGTCTGCGGTGAGGCGGGACCCACAATAAACGAAGGGAAAAGCTTGCTTTGCTTGCTGTAGCCCTATTTTAGTAGATTAAGCTTGGTAAGCGTAAGCTATATTTAAGTAGGCTCACAGCTTCGCTCCATAGAAGAGCCTGACTTTTTATTATATATTTATATTAGTAGAGCGCTAGCGCCCAACCTATACAAGGGCTTTTAAGGGGTAGGGGAAGGGAATTATAAATCAGAAAAAAAAAATGTTTATTATTTATATGAATAAGTGTAATATTTTTGAAGATAAATAAATAACCTAGTAAAATATTTAGTTAAATATAACTACGGACCCGATAACCATCAAGTTTGGTTTTGTTACATCATTTATGACTTATTAGTTGGTTGGTTTCAATTGGTTATAAAGTTTTAACAATATTTTTTTTTATATTTCATTTAAATTTAAAAGATGGATTTACTAAATGTATTCTATATAATGGATATACTGAATTATTGAAGGATATATTCCGACCATTGTTAACTACTACCAAGAGCAATGCAATGGCAACGGATGATTTAGAATAATCAATTGGGATAAATGGTGTTTGATAGTTTTTTAATGAGTTGTACACGATTATTATTGTAATGGCTACATGATCTTATTTTATGTGACTAATGAGGATTATTCTCGAGCTTTCTTTATATACTGTTCACATATTCGATCGGTACTTGAACGGGCTATGAGGAGGATGTTTTTCGACGACCTCAAGACCCAACCGACATGCTTTGGGCCCGAGCGAGAGCCCGTCAATAGTAATGTCAGGCCCTCTGTTGGGTGCTGGCTCACCCCGACCACATTGGGTTGGGACGAACCGCTCGACCTTCATTACTTAGGCCTTAAGCCTTATGCTTGTAGTCAAATCTTATCACAACCGGATCGAGAATGTCAAGAACCCTCCACGTGGACGAATCGACATAGCCTCCGAGCTCGCTCCGTGCATGGATTCCACGTGTCGTACATGTCGAAGGGCTGTCATGTGTCCCCATTTACATCTTATAAATACCGCATTAAATAATTGGGAGAGGAAATTTTTGACATTTCTAACTGCCTAATAGAAGCCTGGGATCATCTAACGTATAGGCGGTTCACCAAGCTCACCACCTTAAACCAACAAACAGACTAGAGAATGATCGACACGCAATTCAATTTCGATAATTTGTACATATTTGTGAGAACCATCGTATTTACCACATCAGTGACTAATTCTCATAATTTTTACTCGTATGTTTTATAAGAAAACAATACAAAAATATTAGGGGAAGTAACATAGAACATGTTGTAGAGTAAAATAAGTCGAGAGACTAGGCGAGTAATATAATTTGTGCCCGCTAAAAGCGTATCGAAGAACGAAGAAAACAACAATGGTCATCTCGTTGTCACCGTCGTTCTCCGGGTCCATCTCTTTCCCTTCTCCCCTAAACCCTTCTCCCATAAACCCCCGCCCAAAATCCGGCGATCACCTCTCTCTATCCTCCTCCGCCGCCCTCCATTTCCGCCCTCTCTCCGCTTCACAAGCAACATCCAACTTGCTCCCAGTAACCCAAACCAGCCACCATAGTCGCTCGCTTGTTTCGGCCGCGTTTCCTTCCTTCCCATCTTCCAACGATCCTTTGTTCGATCCGTACTGCAACGTCGGGATCATCGTCGGCGAGGGCGAGCCGGGAGAGCGAGTTCTCGGCCGCTTACGCCGAGAGGTCAGCCGGGCTGGGATTATACGGGAATGTAGGCGCCGGAGGTTCTTTGAGACCACCCAGGAGAAGAAGAAACGCAAATCCCGTGATGCTGCCAGGCGCAATCGAATGAGGTTAATGCTTTACCCTTCAACCGTATCATGCATTCAAATGTATCTAATATATATACTAAGGGTTATAAATGCTGTTTATTATCGTCATTGTTGGTATTTAATCCATTTTCTATTTTAATTTTTGGAATTTCAATTGGAAGGTTTTTTGTATGGTCAGATTGAGCGATTATTAGCACAAATTTATCATTTCTTCATCATAAGACTATATAAAAAAGAACTATCTCCGTGTATAAACAGGAAAATACTCAAAATAGTGCACTATGCAGTATAAATGTAGGCAAATTATACTATGGACCATTGTCCACATTGCAGTGTGGACCATAGATAAATGCTCATCTTTACTGAAATTTCATGTTAAGGTAGTATACCAAATAATGAACATTTAGGATACAAAAAAAAGAAAAACATTCAATGTATTAAAAATTAACCTTATGTCAATGGTTCATCTTACAATATAAACCATGGTCCATGGTATAATGTTTGGTATATGTATATACCTAATGCAGTAATGCAATAAACCATGGCACTTGGGCCTGGCGCTGCTCAAGTGTTCAACTCATCAAAGATATTTATTAAAGCTTAAACTTTTAGTCTTAAACTTAACAGTGAAATATCCAAAATTAGGTTGTCAAGGAAGAAAATCAAAGGAAATAGCTTTGGATGTGAATTTTCTTTAGGGAAGTTGGGCTGTGATGGATGTGGTTAGTTTTGTAATGTGGACACCGTTTTTGGCGGGGAATAAAAGGATACAATAATGGAGTTTAGGGTTCTCTCATCTTTTGCATGTTGTATGACTGCTAGTGTTTTGGCATTTGGTTGGAGCGGTTTGGTTAGAAAGTGGAGTCTAGCTTGTGAGGCAACTACTTTATATATGTATGAAATGCTATTCGTATAAATGAAATGAGAAGCAAACTTCTACTTATAGATGGAGCTATACGCACCAAAAATTTTGGACCTGAGTTTCCTCTAAAACAATAAATTTTGTTGTGCGCTAAGAACCAATGACATGAAACTTTTTCATAATTTCTCGGGTTTCTCGAAGTTTCTGCTTTTCAAGCATTTAACCGTGAGTAGATTCGTGCTGGAAGTTGTAGGTAAAATGTAGTTAAGCTTTTGAGTAGGCTTTTCAGTGTCAGAATGCTTCTGGACCATGTATGTAGGAATCATACTTTGCTGCTAGCCTGCTACATCTTAAATGTCTTTTCTTTTTCCTCCCTTCCTACATAGTACAGACATTATTCTCATCTAATCATTCTTTTCATTCCGTTACAAAGATACAATAGATAATTGCCAGATATAGTAAGTGTGATTACACTATCTACTTTAAAGACAATTTCTGAAGAATATTGGATTTGCCAGATACAATAATTTTCAGTGTGTGAACATTTCAGATTATTTGTCATCATAGACATCATTGATATTTCTCTAGTTACTGGTGCATATACATCAAATTATTCAAAAATAAAAAATAAAATTTGTTGGAAGCCATTGTAAAAACCAAAGGGGATGAATATAAAAGGCTAACATAAGGGATAACAGGGAGTAGTATTCCTAAGTTCTGATTCATAAATGTGGGAGTCTAGTTTCGTAAGTTTTTGGAAAACTGAAACCAAGAACTGAAGGCCTCACAGATTAATTAAAGAGTGATGAGCATACAACATCCTCTTGTGTCTAGTTTAGTCAAAGATGATTTCATTTTCAAACAACAAATGTTTCCATTTTTTCTTTTTTCTTTTTGGAAAGTAGGCCCCTAAATTCTATTTGATATGAAAGGATGTCTTAGACGAACCCTAGGTAACTGAAGCACTGATTACTAAGTCTATAGCCTTTGCCAATTGGCTCATTCTTGCCTTGATCATTGAAAACTGGGATCTTGGGATATTAGATGGAAACTTCACATCTGTGATATAGAATTTTTTTAAGTTTAAATTTTTGAATTAATGGACAATTTTGAAAATAATTATATACTCTGTAACTTTTATATGCATGGAGTATTTCCATTTCAGTCTCCTAAGTCAAATTTCTTCAACAGATCAGAATAGAACTCATTCACTTTGGAGCAGAGTGGCAAATTTAACTGTAATACTGCATCCTGACATTGAATCCTCTTATCTTGTAATAGTTACTTAAATTGTATCTACCCTTTGTCATTTAGCACACTTCTTATTGCCTGTACTAGCAGATGTGAATTGCTTATAGGCCGTTATTTGCAGTACTTGTTAACTTTAGTTTTGGCAGATTTTAAAGGTTTGTTAGACAGAGTGTTTTGAAGCATGTATGATCTTGTATTAATGCAATCACTTATACCATTTTGTGCATCAATTCTACCATATTTCTCTGTTGCTTTACTCTAGCTCATACTGCTGCGTTTTGATTCAAAGCATTGCTCTTCAGTGTCTAACTTGTATACCTCTTCAGCGAATCGGCGTTCTTATTGTTATTTGTTGGAAAATGGTTAGGCAGTGACAAAAGATTAACAGTTCTTTTCACCCTCTCTGTTTATCAGGCGCCCTCAACCAAGAATTCAACAGCAGGGTATAGCTGAAACTCGGAACGATGAGGAGGGTTATAAATCAGATGAAGATAACTGGGACATCAGCGACGTTGAAACGCCATATACTTAAACGTTTCTGGGAAGGGAAAAGTTTCGCCACGCAGGGATTTGTAAAATGAATTTTGTTTAATGAGTTTAGTGAACCTATCTTCTAGCAGGAAAAAAAAGGTACCATCATACCATGAAGATGCTGAGATGTGAGGTGTTTTCAAGTAATAGAATCTCTTGTCTTTTCCTTTGCCTTGTTAAATATGTGGATGCAATTAAATAGAATTTGCTGGTGAGAAGTAGCCTTCACACTTAACTTCCAACCATCTTTCACTGGATTGATTGGCTCCTAAGAAGGGGCAATCACCTATACATCGGAACTAATTATAAGAAAAAGAAGCAATTTCTCCTCCTGTCCTTTTCCCAGTTAGCTTCTACTAAACCACCACAAAAAGTACCACTCTAGCCTACTATTTTAGAAACATGTATTTTTATTTTTCTTTCTAAACCCGAATTTAGTGTATTAATTATTTATAAACTAAAATTAGTTAATTATTTATAAACTAAAATTAAGATGAATTATACTGCAGGTACATTAGATGATATGAGCTAATCAATAATCAAACAAAAAAGGGAATCTCCTCTTCAATTAAGTCTTAATGAACAATTACTCGTCAATGTGCATTTTATTTGGCCATTCTACCCTATTGGCACGCGGTAGATTGTGGGTAAAGACGTAATATCGGGTTAATCACAAACTCAGTCTATTGTGAACGTTAGGCACTAATCAATAAGAAAAATTTGTTTTTAAAACGAAAACATAAGGCATCGTTTGGTAAATAGCTTTAATTGATTGGGTTATTGAGTTTCACTAATTGATAATATTAACCGATTGTGGAGAGAGATTTAATAAATTAATTCTTAGCTGATAGCTAATTATATACAAAAGTACTTATATTTTTGAATTTTAATATTTTGGAGCAATAAGCTGTTTGTTATTTAACCAAATCAAATAACTAATAATAGTCAAATAAATTAAAATTAACTGATAAATTAATTATGTTACCAAACATTGATAAAATGGTTGACACATCAATACGACTTCCGCAGTTCCGCA
>CM008339.1:4915197-4928841 GCA_002525835.2 Ipomoea batatas
TCAACTCCAAAAGTCTTCTACGAGGACTAGTAACCCGGTGGAGGTAAGGAATTCCCTTAAGTTGGTTTAGTCACTTGAAATTAGATAATTGATTATTTGGTTGAAACATGGTGTTTTGGAGCTTTGGGAATATTTTTGTATACATGTTCATAGCTCGGATATGCTTGTATATGTTGTATTTATGTCCATATAGGCTTATACTTGTGAAAATAGTGAAAGGAAATCAGGGTAGATTCTGGCAGTAACTTCCGAGATTTATTGGGAAAAATTGGTAAGGTATTTTGATCCTATTTTTTTTAGACATGTAGTTCTATAAGTGTAGAACCCGCATATAAAATGTCATAAGGATCGGAGTAGTATAAGTATGGTTTTTGGAATTTTTCCCAAAACTGGACGGAGAGAAAAATATTTCGGACCAAGGGCAAAAAGGGAATTTTTTGTGTTTATTCGTGGATCAAAGTGACCAAAACTTTTTACGGNTGCCGGCAGAGCAAGAAGGGGAACTGGAGCCCTTCTTCTTCCCCATCTCGCCTCTCATTTCCATCTCCAGAAGCGCAGCGCGAAGTAACAGCGAAGCAGCAGTCGGGAACCTTGTTTACCACCCTTCCATTCTCTCCCTCTCGTCTCTTTCGCTTACCACCGCGGCAACAACAGTGAGGATCGCCGGCGAGTGGCTCCCCACTCCTCATCTCCGCAAGTAGCTTAAGGTGAAGGCACGGCAGCAGCTCTCACCGCGTAACGACGGTCGGCGGCAATCTTCTCTGTTTTCGGCAACGTGAAGATGAACCGAGGCTTCCGCCTTCTCCTCGTTCGACGGCGATGGGCGGAGGTGAACTAAGCAGCATGGTGACTTTCCCCTCCTCTCCGGTTCCCGGCGGGAGTAGCAAGCAGAAAGGGTGAGCGTGGTCGACGTACTGCAGAGCGGGCTTCTTCTCCGTTTCGCTTGCGGAGACACTCGGCGGAGCACGGTGGCGGTGGTCCATCTTCCGGTAGGCCGTGGCGGAGCGCAGCGGCGGCACGGGCTTGACCGTCTTCCTTCCCCGCTCGGCGAGCTTTTCCGGATTCGCGACGTTGCAGCGTAGCGGACAACCACAGTTGAGTGATCCCTTCCGATCGGCCAACGACCTCAGCCCCGTTATCTCTCTCTCTTCTCTGTGCGACGATTTCGGGCAGCAGCACGAGATAGACTATCGAATGACCTCCCCTGTTCCTCCGGTGATTGACGGTAGCAACCGGCAGCAACGGCGACAAGTTCTCTCTGTCGATGGTGAAGGCCGGGAGTTCTTCTGAAGCTAATAACTCGCTGGTCTCGTGTCATAACACAAGAAACAGAATAGCTTGGTGGTTTGGTGCTTGGATGTTAGGCTTGACGGCGCAGGTTCGAATCCGAGGTTAAGCATAATGGTTTTAAGCTTATGTTAGTTATAGTATTGTATCATAAGTATAGATTAGTATTAGTGGACATACCCTTGTTTTAGTATTAGTTGGTAATTAAAATAATACGATTCACATGATCATATTACATTAGCTTTTAAGCACGGATTATAGGTTAGTAATATTATTATGGACCGAATAGGAATATTGGTACCGTTATTAATAGTCTTAGTAATGGTATTAGGTTATGTTAATTCTTCAGGTTCACGATTATGAACCGAGCTTTGAGCTTAGGATTGACGTTGCTTTGGATTAATAAGCTTTTGGATTAATTACGCTCCTAAAGGTAACCACTATGTCCATCAAAACCTATTTTTACTCTCGCTCTATATGATATTATTTGGTGATTTGGAAATCCTGAAATTCCTTGATTATTAGCCTATTATTGATCGTGTCTATTGGATTCTTGGACTTGTGTCTTGATCCTTTGCCTAGTGTTGTTATGATTAATTGTTGGTTGGATTTCCATGTTATTTGGCCTCTGTTAGATGAATATTGGTGTATTGTGATATGATCTTTGTATTCTGGAGTATCTCTTTGTATCCTGGAGTATCTCTTTGTATTCTGAGCTGAGTCTGATTCGGTGTGTGGGAATTGCTCTTGCGGGGTTCTCTCGCGGGAAAATGTAACCGCTGGGGTCTTCCGTGAGAGTAAGGTGGTAGTGGAGGTGTGTCATCCATTGTTTGTTTCCTCCTTTGTTCTCGAGTTTATTGGAGTATTCTATTGGTTATGTTATCTTCATTCTAGAGTATTTATTCATACCTCTCAGTTCGTTATATGAGTCTGTTATTTGGTTAGTTGAATCCTTGATTATATTATTTGGGAGTTGGTTGGTGTTCATATCTGAGATGAACACTCTGAGTGATGGTTCTTGGGCTGAGTTGAGTATGAGTATGTGGTAGTAGATCTTTGAGTATCTCTTGGTGGTTGTTGGGTGATTGGACTGTGCTACTATTGGCAATTGACTTCTGACTTTGGGTTGATTACCCCTGTGATTGGGCTCTTGCCCCTGTGATTGGACTTAGGTCCCTGTGATTGGACTTCGGTCCCTGTGATTGGGCTCATCACCCCTGCGTACCGGTTTTCCGGGTTTGACTCTTGACTTCTGACTTCTGACTATGCGATTGACTTGGTCCGATGGTTGGTTTTGAGGGTTTGGAGGTTGGAGTTGGGATTCTTTCTTGGTTGGTTGTTGTAGGTCCTTTGTGCTATTCGGTTGATATCTTGTTGTTCTTGTTGAGGTTGGTTGGTTCCTTTTGGATTGTTGTTCAGTTGGTATCTCGGTTATGATTCGTTATTGTATTACGCTTTCGTTGTTGGATATTGGCTTTGTTTGACTGAGTCTTGGGTTACGATTTGTTCAGCTTATTGTTGTTGAGTATCGGTTTGAACTAATGAACGGTTTGTTGGCGTTTATATTCTATATGGGTGTGTAAACCTATTTACAACTTATGTATATCTATACTTCCTTGCGGGTGTGAATGGTGGTTACTTAGCAGTCTTTTGCTAATGGTTCTTTGTGTGTTTTCCAGGTTGCCTTAAAGTCTTTGCGTGAGCGCGATAGAGATACACCCGTATGAGGAGGCTTAGATAGTGGTTATGTTTTTAGATTTCTACTTTGGCCTGTGAGCCATTTGAGACTTTATATATTCTTGACTAGTATTTGGATGTTGTTAAACATAATTGAGGATTATCGTTTATACAGTTCCGTGTTTTATGGTTAGCCTGTGCATCAAGGCCGTGTTATCTTACCTAGATGTGGCATGACGCCCCTTAGGTTTTAAATTCGCTTCCGCTATGTACTGTTTGGTTGAGATAGTCAGCTGTTGTGTTGAGTTTTTGTCTATCTTAGCTTGTGTAAGGTTGGGGTGTCACAATTGGTATCAGAGCCTGTGTTGAGGTTTGAGTAGAGATCCTAGGGTTGAACTTTTGAGACTCTAGGACTTGATCAGATACAATTAAGATGTTTTGAGAATCCTAGGATGTGTGAATTCTAGGAATCGCGGTGAGGACACGTCTTATCTGTTTATATTGTTTGTGCTTTGTTAACCTTGTTGTTTGCAGCTTGCGGCTCGTCTTCTCGCTTTTGGTTAAGTTGCTTCGTTTTAAGTTTTGTTTAGGAGCCTGCTTTAGATTAGGAATGAGTAGTTAGTTGATATGAGACGATGGATGGCACGGTATGCGTCGAAGCAATCAGAAGACTGGCGGCTCGTCAAAGAAGACCAATCTACTCGCGACTTGGAGTCAACGACAGCAATCCACGTTCCCCAGGATTGGCGTCTTCGCGTATGTAGCCTCGTCTGCAAGATCTTCGTTGACAACTTCAAGACTTGAAGAACAGGTCCGTGCAGCTGAAGTTCGACACAAGACGAAGAAAGCAATAAGAGCTCGAAGACTGAAGACTCGAAGACCCTCGGCCTTGAGGGAACGGCAATAGCGGGTGCTGACGCGTCAAGGAAGAGTTAAAGCACGCCAAGTAGAAGCTTCTGGACCGATGATGAAGAGTCTCGTGCAAGCTGACCTTAGTAACCATGAAGCCTAAAGAATTCTAATTCAATCCTACCTACCCCTGAAGCGGCTACGAAGGAACGAGTTAGAAGTTGCAACCTTCAAAGTAAAGAAGAATAAATCAAGTGGAAAAGGAAAACTTGGGCGTTTAAAATCCTCGAAGGTAATAAGAAACGCCATCATCAGGTTGGATGATCTCATGAAGTGTGAAGGGACGACGAAGCAAATTGCAAAGTAAGGACCCCGATGTTTCAGAGTACAAGGAAGTAAACTCGGTTCCAAATCGCCATTAATGATAGACGAACCTCCGTTCAAAACCGGGCGATACCCTTCTAGTTGAACCTATCTTTTCATAAAGCTTCCTCAGAATTCTCTCGTTCTGCACCAATCAGTTATTAGCGATCCATCGCCTTCAGCCTCTCTTGGAGTGATAAGGTTATGCGAACCGTAGCGGAGCTTATTCGGACCTCAGGTCCATGTTACGTGGGAAGCAAGGCAAGATCTATCAATCAATCAGAGTGCCGTGATCAAATCGTCAAGCTGTAGAAACCGCTTAAAGTTAAGAGACTTCCTATTCTTCTTAAAACCGAATCCTTATTGATCCTTGTAACCCCAATTATCCTCCATTAGGAAATCCCTTCTCTTTATTCTAATCAGTATTCCTATCTATTCTTGGAAACTAAATTCTCCTCTGTTTCTTGAAACTCTAAATGCCTTCTTGTTGGAACATCCCTTCTACCTATTCTAATCTCTTTCTCATTTTCGCTTGGAACTGAATTCCTCTTTTCCCTTGAGAAAGTGCATACCCTATCATTAAAGAATCCTTTCCATCTTTCTAGACCTCATTACTATCGACTCTTGGAACTGAATCTCTCTCTTTTCCTTGGGGATTGCACACTCTTTTATTAAGGCATCCCTTTCTATCCATTCTAAATCTCCTTCTCACCTTCGTTGGGAAATGAACTCCTCTCTTTTCTTTGGGAAATTGAATACCCTATCATAGAGAAAGCGTTTCTGCCTTTCTAAGACCTCATTCCCAACTCTTTTTGAAACCTAATCTCTTTCACCTCTCGGAGTAAGGTAAATACCCTATCGTTGGAAAAACTCCCCATGTGTTTTCAATCTCGCCCATCCGTTCTCGAAGCTAAATTCTTTTCGTTCTTTCTCTCTGTTGAAGGAACTTGATATTCCCTTGGTTTAAGAAAAATCCTTTTTGGCCTCTTGAACCTCGTTCTTATTTTCTTCCAAAGTCGAGTTCTCCTCTTTTCTTTATAGAATTTGATATTAAGAAATCATTCCCATCCGCTCGAACGTTGATCTTGTGTGCTTCTTGAAAATATCTTGTGCAAGGTGACTACCTTACTTTCTAAGTGTAACCTTGATAACTCTTGATTCAATTCTTAACCAATGTTGTCTTGGACCTTACACCTTAAACCTTTCAATTCCCTGTTTCAGTTGGGACAAACCTTTCAAAAATGGGCGTATACTATATGAATATTTTCTCTATATGTACTACCGTACTAGTTTTAACCCTCTGTCCCCAAAACATTTTTCTGAGCTTCGGGGACGAAGCTCCTTTTAAGGGGGGTAGAGTGTAACACCCCGAAAATTCCTACTACTCTATTAAATATTTAAATGAGGGGTTACTTATTATTGAGTAATTATTTAAATAATTATATGTATATACATTTGTTTTCCTATGGGCTTGGGATTATATAAATATTTCTATATAATGTATAAATATGGTGACACCAAATGTAGCCCAATATTTCTATTTGATATATATATATATATATATTTCATATCATGTAAAATATTATTAACCCACACTATATTACCTTATTATAGAGCTATGGATCCAATAAAATATTCTAGGGTCCAATATAATTTTGGAGTAACAATGTTTAACCCAACTATTCTAAGTTGACCCAACCTCTAAATTGAGCCAACAATGTAGCCCATTCTAATTATGATCTAGCCAAACCCAAAGAGGAAACCTAGCCAAAAAAGGAAACTTCCAATTAGGGTAACCTAAGTTTAGTAACCTATGTTCAGCAGCCAACATCTTCTCCCGTTTCTTCACCGTCTCTCTGTCTCGTCTCTCTCTCTCTCGGCCATCCAACGACAACAACAACCATGAAGGCTGCCGGCAGAGCAAGAAGGGGAACTGGAGCCCTTCTTCTTCCCCATCTCGCCTCTCATTTCCATCTCCAGAAGCGCAGCGCGAAGTAACAGCGAAGCAGCAGTCGGGAACCTTGTTTACCACCCTTCCATTCTCTCCCTCTCGTCTCTTTCGCTTACCACCGTGGCAACAACAATGAGGATCGCCGGCGAGTGGCTCCCCACTCCTCATCTCCGCAAGTAGCTTAAGGTGAAGGCACGACAACAGCTCTCACCGCGTAACGACGGTCGGCGGTAATCTTCTCTGTTTTCGGCAACGTGAAGATGAACCGAGGCTTCCGCCTTCTCCTCGTTCGACGGCGATGGGCGGAGGTGAACTAAGCAGCATGGTGACTTTCCCCTCCTCTCCGGTTCCCGGCGGGAGTAGCAAGCAGAAAGGGTGAGCGTGGTCGACGTACGGCAGAGCGGGCTTCTTCTCCGTTTCGCTTGCGGAGATACTCGGCGGAGCACGGTGGCGGTGGTCCATCTTCCGGTTGGCCGTGGCAGAGTGCAGCGGCGGCACGGGCTTGACCGTCTTCCTTCCCCGCTCGGCGAGCTTTTCCGGTTTCGCGACGTTGCAGCGTAGCGGACAACCACAGCGGAGTGATCCCTTCCGATCGGCCAACGACCTCAGCCCCGTCATCTCTCTCTCTCTCTCTGTGCGACGATTTCGGGCAGCAGCACGGGATGGACGATCGATGGACCTCCCCTGTTCCTCCGGTGATTGACGGCAGCAACCGGCAGCAACGGCGACAAGTTCTCTCTGTCGATGGTGAAGGTCGGGAGTTCTTCTGAAGCTAATAACTCGCTGGTCTCGTGTCATAACACAAGAAACAGAATAGCTTGGTGGTTTGGTGCTTGGATGTTAGGCTTGAGGGCGCAGGTTTGAATCTGAGGTTAAGCATAATGGTTTTAAGGTAATATTATGTTATTAATAAGCTTATGTTAGTTATAGTATTGTATCATAAGTATAGATTAGTATTAGTGGACATACACTTGTTTTAGTATTAGTTGGTAATTAAAATAATACGATTCACATGATCATATTACATTAGCTTTTAAGCACGGATTATAGGTTAGTACTATTATTATGGACCGAATAGGAATATTGGTACCGTTATTAATAGTCTTAGTAATGGTATTAGGTTATGTTAATTCTTTAGGTTCACGATTATGAACCGAGCTTTGAGCTTAGGATTGACGTTGCTTTGGATTAAAATGCTTTTGGATTAATTACGCTCCTAAAGGTAACCACTATGTCCATCAAAACCTATTTTTACTCTCGCTCTATATGATATTATTTGGTGATTTGGAAATCCTGATATTCCATGATTATTAGCCTATTATTGATCGTGTCTATTGGATTCTTGGACTTGTGTCTTGATCCTTTGCCTAGTGTTGTTATGATTAATTGTTGGTTGGATTTCCATGTTATTTGGCCTCTGTTAGATGAATATTGCTGTATTGTGATATGATCTTTGTATTCTGGAGTATCTCTTTGTATTCTGGAGTATCTCTTTGTATTCTGAGCTGAGTCTGATTCGGTGTGTGGGAATTGCTCTTGCGGGGTTCTCTAGCGGGAAAATGTAACCGCTGGGGTCTTCCGTGAGAGTAAGGTGGTAGTGGAGGTGTATGATCCTTTGTTTGTTTCCTCCTTTGTTCTCGAGTTTATTGGAGTATTCTATTGGTTATGTTATCTTGATTCTGGAGTATTTATTCATACCTCTCAGTTTGTTATATGAGTCTGTTATTTGGTTAGTTGAATCCTTGATTATATTATTTGGGAGTTGGTTGGTGTTCATATCTGAGATGAACACTCTGAGTGATGGTTCTTGGGCTAAGTTGAGTATGAGTATGTGGTAGTAGATCTTTGAGTATCTCTTGGTGGTTGTTGGGTGATTGGACTGTGCTACTATTGGCTATTGACTTCTGACTTTGGGTTGATTACCCCTGTGATTGGGCTCTTGCCCCTGTGATTGGACTTAGGTCCCTGTGATTGGACTTCGGTCCCTGTGATTGGGTTCATTACCCCTGTGATTGGACTTCGGTCCCTGTGATTGGACTACGGTCCCTGTGATTGGACTTTGGTCCCTGTGATTGGGTTCATCACCCCTGCGTACCGGTTTTCCGGGTTTGACTCTTGACTTCTGACTTCTGACTATGCGATTGACTTGGTCCGATGGTTGGTTTTGAGGGTTTGGAGGTTGGAGTTGGAATTCTTTCTTGGTTGGTTGTTGTAAGTCCTTTGTGCTATTCGGTTGATATCTTGTTGTTCTTGTTGAGGTTGGTTGGTTCCTTTTGGATTGTTGTTCAGTTGGTATCTCGGTTATGATTCGTTATTGTATTACGCTTTCGTTGTTGGATATTGGCTCTGTTTGACTGAGTCTTGGGTTACGATTCGTTCAGCTTATTGTTGTTGAGTATCGGTTGAACTAATGAACGGTTTGTTGACGTTTATATTCTATATGGGTGTGTAAACCTATTTACAACTTATGTATATCTATACTTCCTTGCGGGTGTGAATGGTGGTTACTTAGCAGTCTTTTGCTAATGGTTCTTTGTGTGTTTTCCAGGTTGCCTTAAAGTCTTTGCGTGAGCGCGATAGAGATACACCCGTATGAGGAGGCTTAGATAGTGGTTATGTTTTTAGATTTCTACTTTGGCCTGTGAGCCATTTGAGACTTTATATATTCTTGACTAGTATTTGGATGTTGTTAAACATAATTGAGGATTATCGTTTATACAGTTCCTTGTTTTATGGTTAGCCTGTGCATCAAGGCCGTGTTATCTTACCTAGATGTGGCATGACGCCCCTTAGGTTTTAAATTCGCTTCCGCTATGTACTGTTTGGTTGAGATAGGCAGCTGTTGTGTTGAGTTTTTTTCTATCTTAGCTTGTGTAAGGTTGGGGTGTCACAGTAACCCTTCTGGCCGGAACCGAACCTAGTGCCGAGGCAAACCCCGCCTCCTTCATTGAATGACACTGGAGATGATGCCTGGAATGACATCCAGGGATGGTACCAAAGGAACCTAGGCCAAAATCAGCCAGTGAATCCGGCTCATGACGAGGACTACCTTCGGTACCTGGACATCCTTGAACCGGATGACGTATCCGACAAGTCCTCGGTGCTGGAAAATGAGCCTGGCTATGGACCGATGGCTCCATCTTGGGTTCCTGATGCTGCCCCAAGAGCTCTACCAACTTCTAGCCCTCCTACTACGGAGAGCAGCCAAGGACAAAGCCTTATGTCTACTGCAAATAGTAGACATGCGAAGAATAGGGGCAAAGGCAAGGCAAGAAGATAGATGTTATGCCTTGTAGATCAGGGATGGGGTGATCTGTCTGAAATGTTGTGATGATTGTCTTCTGTTATCTCTGTTAATGAATGGTATTTCTGTTTGCTCGCGTAGTCTATCTTATCTTTCCAAAGTGTTACATTTTTACCGAAGGATGATAGTATACCGAAGACTGCTAACAAAGCAACACATGACAACCGAACTCTCACTGACCGAAGGGTTAAAGATATCGAACTCTTAACCGTCAACTGTTCGGATGCACTGCTCATAATCGAATGGTTGAAACTATATCTTGATGAATAAGTTTCTTGAACACAATCAACTTGAAAACGTGGGATCGTGTGAGTACACGTGTCAGAACCCTATTCGAAGTACATGCCGAGAAATACGCTCCACCTTCTCTGATTCGCCTGACTTGAAAAGACCGGTCATCAAGACGTGATGGCAAAATGAGTAGTTTTCTCTCTCTTCATTAAATAGCCATATCATCTCATGGGAAACTACCCTTATCAGTCCACAGATCAAATACGGCTTTATGCCATTTTTGCCCCTTCATTAAAGGGCATTTAAGGGTTTTTGTCCCTTATACATAAATACGACCCATTTTTCGCTGAAATAACCCGACACACCCGTTTCCTTACTCCTCACCATATATAACCCCCTCACACCCTCACCTTTTACCTTTTACCCTCCCAAAAGCACCGTTACCCTCTAAACCCTACAATCTCCTTAAACCACCAAGAGTTTGCAGTCATGTCATCTTCTGGATCAAGTTCTTCATCGGAAAGCTCAAGTTCATCTTCCGATAATGTTGCAAACACTCACAGTCCGTTGCCAAAACCCTCACCCCTACAGGACAAGTTACCAGCCACTCAAGAACCGTTTAAACCTCCATCAGTCATTCCCAGACCGTGCGAGGATGTTGAAATCTTCAAGTTCTTTTCCACTTCCGTCAAAGGTCAGAAATCAGGCGGTTGCATGGTAAAAGTAGGATCGATGCTAGATGTGAAGGTTTGCCTTGATAAAGTTCTTGATGACGACTTTGGAAAACACGTTGTCCAGTGCCTTGAGGACAGTAATCTTCTACAGTTTGTTACCTTTAATCACAAAGCATGGTACCCCATTGATGTAACGCAGTTCTACATTAATGCCGAGGTACATTCTGTTAATGAAGTTGATGAAATCCACTCTGTGGTAAATGGCACTGAGGTTGTGATATCTCAGGAAGATATTAGGAGAGTGTTTAATCTCCCTCTCTGTGGGGATGGCTTTCATCCAGATTGCTCTGGGAAAGAGTATAGCAGGAAAAGGATGTGGAAGAAGATGAAGAATCACAATCAACCCTCATCCCTCCCTTCTGTTTTGAAGAAGAAAATGTTGAAGATGGATTATGAATTTGTTATAGATATCTTGAACAAGATTGTTGAAAGTAAACAATCTGGAACGGACGATATATCAGACAAGAAAATGCGAATGTTGTGTGCTCTGCTGGAAAAGTATCCCGTTGATTGGTCACATGTCATTTTTGACTTTTTAGTTGACAACATTCAAACAGGTGTTAACCACACGACGGGATGGATTGTCAAAGTGCTTGGATATGGGTTCATGATAAGTGCCATTCTGAGAGACAAGAAAGTGAAGGTGCGCACGGGAACCATGTCACACCGAACTCCTTACCACATGACATCAAAGCCACCAAACTACCTCAAGCGAAAGGCAGATGAACTGGAAGCTGCCCTGAAAAAGCAAAAGAAGAAGTCTCACTCCAAATCGTCCAAAAGTTCAGTTGGACAGGGGGAATCTGAAATGGCTAAAGGCCATGGTTCAGAAGGCTCTACGCATCAACCGAAGGATCTACCCGAGACCTCTAAACCAACAGGCTCAGAACATGCTAAATCCCCGAAGCATACTGAACCTTCATCAGAGGATGAGCCACAAAAGATCTCTAAAAAGCGTAAGGCAGGAAATCAGGAAGCTGCCCGGAGGAAGATGTCGAAGAAGCATAAGTCTAAACATTCCAAGAGGACACACAAGAAAGATCTCACCGAAGAAGCAAAGGATGCTAAATCTAAGGAAAAAGGAGCCGAATTCTCACATGAGGAAGAGGCAAAGGTATCACAAGAAGTAACCAAGAAGAGGAAGGCCAAACAGCTCAAAAGGCCGAAAAAGAAGCAACGAACTGATGAAATTGTTACAGTTGAAGAAAATGATGAGACTCAGACAGTTGCTGTTTTACCAGCAGAAGAGGAATCAAGGGAAGTTCCACTCGAAGTCAGCCACCGAGTCCTTCCACCTCCTCTTGATCTTTCCAGGGAAGATAGCGATGAGGAAGATCACACGCCCCTCACTCGGCTAATGACAAAATCCACTCATATTGGATCTATCTCTGCTCCATCTGTTTCAGAAAAAGTATCATATCCCGAACCCTTGGTTGCTGAACCAGAAAGTCCTCTTGATCCCTCACCCGCAATACAACAACCGATGATCACCTTCCCACAAGAAAGAAATGGTTCAGGGTCTGAATCAACCATGATTGAAGAAGAATCAGAGGGTGATGATGTGGATACCTGTGATCAGTCCTATCGACCGATGTCTGCCGCTGTTCAACGACAAATCACAGTTCAGTTGCTCTTGATTATGTCAATCGACATCTTTGTCTACAACGGCCAAGTGTATCAACCATCCGGATTGAGGAGCTCCCGTCTGTTGAACCCGAACCTAATGCTCCTAAATCTAATCAACAACTTGTTCTTCATCCTGATCCCATCGCCAGACAAATCAGTGCCGATGCAGCTCTTGCTCAACAGTTAGCACTTGAGGACACTGAAACTGAATTGCCTCCTACCGAAGCCTTGATGGATGAATATTCTCACGAGGAGATACTGCGACGAGAACTTGCACGTATATACAACTGGCAGGAATGGCGTATGTCAAGCCTTCGTGTCATAGCAAGTACAATCAGTGAAATGGCCAAAGAGGAAGAATGGGCATTGGACTGGATGGGGACAAGATCAGTTTTTGATGCCACACGGCCGGATGAAATCGAAAGGGTTTTTGCTGAAAAACTCCAAGGAAAGACCACTCGATATGGCAAGTCTGTTGACTTAAATGTTGGCTACCGAACCCTTCGGGAACGCCTTATGTTCGAAGACATGCACATTGCCAAAGTTCACAACAACTCTCGAGCACAAACTAAAATAAGGGATCTTCGACCAGATGTTGGACCAAGTCGTCAACAAAATGACGATGATGCCTCGGAGGACCATTGTTCCTCTTGCATTAGGTTCAACTTCTGGTGGTGGAGGTGGTGGTTCTGCTTTTGCCATTGTTCTGCTTGTGCTTGCTTCCTCATAATTCCTTTTCAAGGCTTGTGAAAAATAAGGAAATGTAAGTCTGAACTCCACGCATAGCGAACCTATTGTTTTAGTGTGACACATCTCAAGCAAGAAACTCATAGGTAACCGGAGTATATGTCAGTCCTCTGCAGTCGAATACTGTGACACCACAACCTCACACAGGCTAAGATAGATAAAACTTAGCACTACAGCTGCCTATCTCAACCAACAAACCAAACATAGCGGAAGCGAATTTAAAACTTAAGGGCGTCATGCCACATCTAGGTATAAACACAGCCTAGATGCACAGGCTAAACATAAGAATAAACTAAGCTGTCATATAAATAATCCAAAACAAATCCTCAAAACATAATCCACAATCATCCAAAAGTACCCAAATCACTAATCAAGAGTATAATAATATCTCAAGGCACACAGGCCCAAAACCAAAGTCTAAACAAGGTAAACTAAGTCTACGCATCCTCAGATAGATAAGCTCTAGCGCGCTCTCGCATAGACTACTCCATACCTGGAAAACATGCAAAGAACCATTAGCAAAAGAATGCTAAGAAACCACCATTCACACCCGCAAGGAGATATAGATATACAATAAGCTTGTAAATAGGTTTACACACCCATATAGAATATAAACACCAACGGACTGTTCGATAGTTCAAAACGGATACTCAACAACAATAGGCTGAACAAATCATAAACCAAAACTCATTCAAATAAAGCCAAAGTCCAACGATGAAAGCATAAGACAACAACGAGTCATAACCGAGATACCAACTGAACACAATTATAAGGAACAATCAATCATAACCGAGAACAACGAGATATCAACCGAATAAACAAAGACTCACAACCAACGAACCGAAAGGAAAACCTCAACACCAACCACCAACACC
>CM008339.1:4951860-4962121 GCA_002525835.2 Ipomoea batatas
GGGAGTTGAAGTTTCAGATTTTTAGATTGAGTGTTTATCAGTAAGTATGATATTTTAGTTTCTAACAAATTACAAGGTTTAACGGTGCACGCAAGGATCCATTTTGATACTGTATTTCCAGGATTCAGATAACTGCTGTTTTTTTACAGATGGAAATACACTAATCTAATTATATATATATATATATATATATATATAATACACACTGATGGGTTCAACATGGAACATGCAGCTAGGGAAAGTGACAAAATTTGTGGTGAGGCCCACTCTAAAGGGGTTCGAATTCTGAAAATTTGAAGTTATTAGGAAGGGCTTGAATTTTAAAAACTTTGAACAGGAGATCTTAACATGAAAGAGTATACAGATAAGAGGTGAAAACTCAAAATTAATAAAGCGATCTAAGATTTTATTCATTTAACAGTTATTTGAAAAAGTTTTAAAATTATTAATAAGTTTGTGGTTAAATGACATGTAGTGATTCTTCTAAATTGAAGGTCATAAGATTGAGTCGTGGGATTCTTTATGCTTCAACAGATTAAAAAAGTATAGATAAACATATACTATAATATAATAGAATTAATAGTACTAAGAGATTTTTAAAATTTTAAGTTAGTTTAAGATAAGTTGAAAAGTTAATGTATAAAAAAATTGTAATTAGGCCAAGAATGTCTGATTATATAAATGGGGGAGTGGGGGGTGGGGTGGTATTTGGAGGTTATGGCAGGTTCACAATCATCAGCCATTATCAATACAACACACCACTGTACCAATCTCTTTCCCTTTGGGTTCCTATGAATCTCTAATAACTCCCCAACTTCATCTTCTTCTCTGAATAGTAATAAGAACATCAGATTCTTGCCAAAGGGATCAAACTTCTTCTCCACCTCTGTGTAAGTAGTACCCACTTGCTTCTATTGTGGTTTTCTTTTTCTTTTGCTTTTTATCCTTTTTTTTGGTTCACAAAAAGCTTTACTTTTTATTGATGGGCTTCACATGGAAAGTGGGTGTGATCTGTGTATAGATCTCAGTTTTGGGGTGGCAACTTGCAACTCCTCTATTTGGTGATCTGAACTTTCTTTCTTGCTTGGTCTAATTCTGCAATTCATTCAAGAAATTAAATTTCCCAGTTTCCCAGAAGAGGTTTCTCTTCTCTTTCCCTTTCCAAACTTGTTGAAATAAAATATTTTATAATTTTCTCTCAAGATACCCATATATTTCATTGAAAAGAATTGCATATATGATAGTGTGTTCACTTGGTGGATCTGTGTTTAGCCCTTATATTGTTATCAGGATTTGGATTTTGACATAGGGAATTTGATGTGTTATTGTCCATTTTTTCTTAATTTGCTATTTTTTTCTTTTGCAGATCCTGTGTATTGAGCTCTGTTGGCTTTGCTCAGAGGCAGAAGGTAAAATTTTGTGTATACTGCTGTCTCTTATAGTTTGCTATGATATGATGTAATCATCCTCCATCACCTTTGATTCCTATGTTGTTTTAAGTGGTTAGTTGTTTCATGTGCTCCGAATTTGGTCTGCTGGATAATCGGTGTGCATTAGGTAAACCCCGTCTAGGTTGTTCATAGCTTATCGGCTCAAGAAGGGTCGAATATGGATACCAAGTTAGGTCAAATTTGGAACTTTGTCGTTACCCTAAACGACCCGATCAATTTGGTTGGGTTGCCCCATGTTAACCAGTTTTGTTTCCATTACAAGATGAGGTTTCATTGCTCTGCACCTGATCAGCCTTTGTAAATAGTATGTAATGAAGGATTGGTGGACACTTGTGCTTCCATAACTTTAGATTAAGAACCAAATTAATAATAAAATTTAGATTTGGAATTCATGTGAATGTAACAGTGTCCTCGGGAGGGCTGCCTCCCAAATGACCCTAAGCGAGATTTGGCTAGATTAGTCTCGTCATTCCACCCGTAGAGGGCTGTCTCCTGAATGAGATTTGACTAGATTAGTCTCATTACTATGCCTTCGGGAGGGCTGCTCCCGAATGAGCCTGACTAAGATTTGATTAGATCGTTCTCATCATTGCCCCTCGGGTGGGATGCCTCCCAAACGAGCTTGACTATTGAGATTTGATTAGATTAGTCTTATCACAACCTTCCTTGGGAGGAATGAGCCCAACCGAGATTTGACTAGATTAGTCTCTCATCTTGTAGGAAGGATGTGAATGTCCATCCAATGATGTTTTTTTGTTTGTATCCCTAAACCCTAAACTACTATAGCACTATGGTTCTTTTGTTCAAGTCTTTCCATTAGTTCATTCCTATTAAGGGAATTTGCTGAGGTTCAAAAGTCATGTTTGTTGGCAGGTTTCAAGTCTAGTATGGGTCTCTCGCCTTATTCTACACCTGCAGACGCGGGAGTTCTGTGCGTGATTCTGGTCAATACAGCCATATCCATCTCGATTGTCAAGGAGATTGTCCGGTCAATCCTTAGCGTCATTGGCATCCGGATTGCATCCTGGGAAGAGTACGCCATCGAAGGCCCATTGGATTCCCTCGAGTGCCGAGGAACCCCCTCGGAGTCCTACATAGAGGAGTTCCGGAGCCGAACTCCCCCCATCCGGTATGACGCAATGTGCATCTCTAACAACCCCGAGCAAGAGTGCTCGGTTTGCCTGGCAGAGTTCAAGCCAGATGCAGAGATAAACCAGCTGCCTTGCGGGCATGTTTTCCACACGGCCTGCCTCGAGAAGTGGCTCAAGTACTGGAACGTCACCTGCCCGCTTTGCAGGAACTACATGATCCCCCAAGGAGAGGATGATGGTTGCCCAATGTGAGCCATTAGACGTTTGTGAGACCCGAGACGAAACCCCTTATTGTACAGCTTAGTCGTCCACAGACCGAGCATATGCCCATATGCTCGGGCTGTTAAGACACCACGTTGTAGTTGTATACCTATGTTCATCAGGCAATGTTTGCGTCCTCTAGCAGCGACGGGTCCTCGTGACCAATATACATTGCTGTACATATACTAAGAACACTTGTGCAATGCAGAAAATTTTCAGGCATTCAGTTCTCTAGCAACTGATGATGTTTATGCTCTGCTCTGTTCTGTTCTGATCTTTCTGTGCTAATTCAGAAGCTTAAATTTTCAGGTGATCTGAATATTAAGAATCTCACATTAATAACAGATATACAGGTTTGTAAGGTTAGACTAGCTAATTGATTGAATTCTATGGTTTGATTCTTATGCATTAATGCATTATAAACCCTGTCTTTATAATGTCATGAGTTAGACTAGCTAATTGATTGGATTTAATGGTTCAGTCCATATACATTATAGCCAGTTCGGTGACATTGAACTTCTCAAAAAGGGTTTGCAAGTGAGATGTTATGTATAAATTTTCATTTTCATACATATATTTTACAGCTTAGGTTAGACTAATCCTAACCTCTCAGAACCTCTCCAAGAGAGCCCGGAGGAATGTATAAATTTTGTTTTAACTATGCATCATATATGTAATTACAAAAATAGACACTGTTTATCAGTCACGTGACATTGTTCTCTTAAGAAGAAGAAGATGGTATGTTAAGCAATGGCGGGCGGCGGGAATGGAGCTGCGGCGCGTGCCTATTTGCGCTTAGAGAACTCGGAGAACCTGTTGGCGACGGAGGTGCTGCCGAGCTCGGAGAGGTTGGCGGCGACGGACATGCTGCCGCGCGTGAGCTTGGTGTTCCTGTGGTAGCGGCACCGGAAGGAGCCGGCGTGGGTGGTCGGCGAGCAGAGGCAGGTTTTCCGGTGGCCGGTCGGCGACGACGGCAGCGAGGCCGCCGAAGGTGTGTAGCTCTTCACAGGCGGCGTATCCGCCACGTATAACTGTGACGGCACAATATACTTCCTTTTATCGTCGTGCTGTTCGGACGCCATTGTTTGATGCTCGCCCATCCTTGGAACATGCACATTACGCCATCCACAGTATCCATTAAAATACATTCATATAAAAAAAAAAAAAAGGGAAATAATTGCATATACTACTGATTGAAGCATTTGTTCCATCTCAATTAAAAGATTAAGTTGATAATTAGATTGCATATTTATGTTTATGTGTTATATATGCTCAATATGTCCTGTTTATGTATTATATATGCTTAACATGTCCTTCAAGTGTGGACCAAAACCACACATGGAATAGTCTCTTTTTCTTATCCCACATTTAGCATGGGTTGGCTCTAAACTAAAAACTTAACATTTGGATTGTACATTTATGTTTATACATGATATGCTCAGCATTGATAAACAAAATTCCTTTATGAAGGAATGATGTTACATCAGCCAATCAACACAGAAATTTGTATATCAATCATCCTAAAGGGGGAATGAAATCATCTTAAAGAAAACGCAATTCGAATTGCCCAGAGGTGGCTTCAGATTATTAGAAGAAAAACATGAAAAAACAAAAGCTATTTGTAACAACAACAACAAATGACAATCCAATTGAATCCATATCTTTATGGATGATGATGATGATGATATAGAATAAAAGATGAATGTATGAGGACAAAATGCATACAAAGCCATTAAGATGCTTCTTACCTGAATTGGTAGGGTAGAAAATTGTCAAAGTTTTGCAGAGGATGATTGATACAAGGGGTTGGGATTGTTGGAGGAAACTTTGACAGAATTTTTAGGAGAAGAGTAAACAGAAGAATTAGGTCCTCCCCTGCACTTTATTGACTTGTGAGTTATGACTTTTTCCCGATTCTTTCTCTGTTCTCATCACGTGTTGACGTACAAGTATCGTTATACAACACGACTTTTAAATGTGATACGCATTCAACATTTTTTGTGAGATGTAAGGTTAAAGTTATCATTTTTAAGCCTTCTAAAATTTCTTTTATTATGTAATGGTGACATTATTGTATGGTTTATTATTATATTTAATAATTATTTGATTAAAGAAATAAGTTTGAAGAAAAGATATAATTAAAAAAAAAAAAACATAGTTTGAATTCACTTCTCTCATTGGCATAGATGTATAAAAAAATTAAAAAAAATTGAAGCATATTGTCAAACATAATGTTTTTTAAAAAATTATTAACTACAACATTAAAGTACTCAACCCAATATTTCACACTTAGAGCGAAGGCCTATGATTCTTTGTATTCTATTCAGAGATTATGTGTATTCTAGTATATAATTATGTATATTATTGGTTTCCAATACTATATACAGGATCTGTGTAAAGAATACACATAATCCGTGTAAAGAATACACAGAATGTCAAAACAGAATGCACAGAAAATTGTGTACACACAACTGATCTTAGTGTTTACACTACGGTTAACATACATAATCCATAACCATAATACACATAATTCATAATCATAATGTACATAAATGATAACATCAAATACACAAACACATCAAAACCTACACATAACTCATCTTACACTACTCAAGTGATTAACATACATAATTGAGATGAATGTACAAAATTCGTGATCAGAATACTCAAGAAACTCAAAATAGAATGCATAGAATATCATCGCAAAATACAGAACTCACTTTATAAGTGTCGAACAGAAAATGAAATTTCTAAAAAAGCCGTTAACTAAAAAGATTCAAACGACGTCGTTTTGGATAGCCCCTGGTACAGGATATAAATTGCTCAAATATAATATTGTTAGCACTAAATGGTTTCATTTTATGTAATCGGGAGTTCTCACTTCTCAGTGATCACAGTAAGCGAAGGGTTCCATGCTCGCGCCCGCCGTTTTCTCTGCTCCCGCCGAGATTTGGAGCCGCGGCGGCCATTGCTCTCAGACGAAGTCGCAAAATCCGATGAACCCTCCACGGCGTCAACCCCAAAGAATCTCACACGGCGGCGACTCCTCTGCTTCGTCTTTTCATCGCTAGCCGCCTTGATTATGCTACTCCGCTGCATGAACGAACCGCTAGAGGATTCGGCCAACGAAATCATTTGATCCGATGACGATGCATGATTGCTTGTTGGGACGATTTCGATACCTTTCTTTATCCTTCTGGACCTTCTCCTCAGTTTCTTGATGGTTTGCCTGGGGACCACGAAGAATTTCTGGCCGGGAGTGAGGATCTCGTCGCGCTTCACTACTGATTCCCATGGCTTCCGGAACACATCGGGCCTCGCTAGAATGAAAGACGGGTAGTACTCGTCAATGATCCTCGCCGCCGGCGTCGCCATGTAGTAGTGCTCCGTCGTGCCGCCGGGGTGAATGATCTTTAAGGCCGACGACGACCGAGGGTTGTTGGAGTGGTCGTCGCCGGACCGGCGCGCCGGAGATGGCTTAGGCTTTCGGAAGATAACGACGATTTTGCTTAGCATTATATTGCCAGGAGATCGAGCTAAGAGTTATGGGAAGGAGCTGAGGGATCTTATCTGAACAAGAGAAAATGGATGACATCCTTAAAATAGGAGCTTCAAATACTAGGTTTCTACGGATAGTAGAGCCGGCGAGGGTGGCTTTAACTGTTTGTTTTTCTCCTCTGCATAGCCGAATATAAAATATATAGACATTTTAGATTTTAGATAATCATCACATATTCCAAAGGAATTTAACAATAGGAAGATCCTGTCGCACTAAGATAAAAGCAAAAAATCAAAGTAATAACATTTTGGTACAAAAATTAATTCTTGGCATTTTCATACTACGGAAAGTAGAAACTATGGTGATTTGTGAGACCCTAAGCTGAATCAAAAACTATGGTCTCTAGGGTGGAAACGGATGCTCTCATTGTCATACAATAATCGTTCTCCATCCACTCACCTATCGTACCCGTAGGTTGTACAATAATCATTCTCCACCTACTCACCTATTATACCCGCAAATCGCCAATGACGTGTGATCCTTGTGCATGTGACCGTGTTTTGCTCTATAAGGCCATCTTCAATAGACAAGATTTTAGCACAAGTTTTTATGTTATCAAATAGAAGAGATGAGAGAGGGAAAAGTGGGAAAAAAAAAAAAACAAAGTTCGAAATAAAAAACTATATATATATATATACACACACATTTACGTGCCCGGATGGGCGCTTTTTGGTGTGCCTCATGCGAATGCAATTGTCTCTCTCTTTTCTTGTGGAACTCACAACTCTGTAAAAATTTGGGTCCTGACACAGAGGACTCATTCATTCTCTCACCTCACTCTCTGTCTGTCTTTCAGGTGGCATAAGTGTCTGCAAAATCTAATGAAAAACCATGTAATGAGATGGCCTAAGAGCATCCCCTAGTTTCATTCAGCATTATCTGAAAGACCAACAAAAAAATATCATATGTCAATTTCTAAGACCATTTCTTAATCCCCTATTGGATCATGATAAAATAATAAATAAATAAATGAACCCATAAAAGAAAAAGACAAGATAAGGCAACCCAACAAACAAATGCCTCAAATTCGTTTATACCAGCTACTGGTTAGTGGTTACAACAGTGTTGATACACCTTGCTGTCAAAATGCCTTACAAAAAAGCTGCTGAAGAATATGATGAAGAGAAACAAAAATATATCTAAACTCCCTCAACACCCAAAACTGATTTGCTTTTTGAGTCCTAATTAACCTTCCAGAAGGAGAAAGCAAGAAAGCAAATATAAAGATTTTTGACCCTCCATGCTGATCCTAAGAAACTCAAAACTTAGATGGCCCTTAGCAAATTGATGAGAAAACAATTTCAGTAGGACTGCTAAAGTAATATATTATCCGTATAAAACTTCGATTGTCTCTCATAAGATGGTTTCATCCAAAATAGAATGTGCTTAATTAATGCAAAATTTTGAAAGATAAAAAATCTCAAATATGATTTTTTTTTCTCTCTTTTTGTGATTTGTGTGAAGTGAGATAGAGAAAGTGACTTTATAAACTAAGCTAGTAAAAGATTTTCCATCTTAGCCACCTCATTAATAATAATTGGAATTAATTGATTAAAATGTCAATTGCGTGATTTTTTGGTATTGGGTGTGTTAATATGTAACTTTTTAAGTTATATCTTTTTTTGTAAAACATTCCTGGCTTGTTTATACATAGACTTGGCAATTTGTGTTTCGTATTTATTTTAAGAGCAAATTGTCATTTTGGTCCACTGACTATAGGGGTCCTATTAATTGCAGTCCACGACTTTCAAAACTGTTAATTGCATACCATGACTATTCAATTTTTATCAATTTTGCTCACCGGTCAAATTGGCGGCCAAATGTCGTCGGAAAGTCTTAAACCCTAAAATAATGAAGGTATTTTAGTCATTTCACGCATCTTTCTTCTTCTCCGACGATGTGCGACTTTTTCCGGCGATCATTATTCAGATTATTATTGCTCAGCCACCCTTTCCATTTCGAACCAGAAGAAGAAGAAGTTATCTTGTTCACCATGGATACAAGAATTGAGCTCAAGTAGAAGCCAAAGGAGTACGAATAGTAAGAGATCCAGAAGATGGACAGAATCTCGCCGGATTTCATGGCGGCCGTTCTTCTCTTGTGTTCTGTTACGGCGGCGGATACCATAGACAAAGTGGCGGTGAAGAGGCCGAGGCCGATGCGGTGTAGAGGGGAGATGCCGGAGGGGTAGGTGGTGAGTTTGCCGGCGAATGTGACGAAAACGACATTGTAGAGAGGGTCGTTTTTTGCTTTGACCAAGATCTAGATTTATGAAATCCATTCGTTTCTTCCATATGTTTGTCAGATTTCATATGCATTTTCTTATATTTCTTATTGATTCACGCAAGCAATATCCATGTGCTTATTTAGATGTGGAAAAGATAAATCCATAAATTGGCACTGTATTGCAGGGAAGCGGGGGGGTTTTGAAGGATTTGAGATTTGTGTTCATGGCATGCAGATCTTTGTTGGACTGAGAATGTTTGGAGCTGTGCTAGAATACCCTCGTCGGAAAAAGTCGCACATCGCCGGAGAAGAATAAAGAGGCATGAAATGACTAAAATACCCTCATTATTTTAGGGCTTAGAACTTTCTGGCGACATTTGACCGGCAATTTGGCCGGAGTGACCAAAATTGATAAAAATTGAATAGTCATGATATGCAATTAACAGTTTTGAAAGTCGTGGACTGCAATTAATAGGATCCTTATAGTCAGTAAACCAAAATGGCAATTTGCTCTTATTTTGATGCCATGTATAGGCAGGGTATTAACAAACTTATGTCATAAGCGAACATGGCATGCTAAGTTTAACATGTTGCAATTTCATACACGAACACAAAATTGTAACCATTGACACAACACAACATAATAAGCTAATTGGTCTTGCATTTACGTGACATGAATTGACACAATTAGATATGATAACCCGTTAACTTTATTTTTTTTTTATTTTTTTTTTGGTTAGTAAAGGAATTTATTAGTTATCAAAGCTCAAAACATTCGTAATAAAAAAAGGGCAGTGCATAATGCCATAATCTACAATTTGACCAAGAAACGACCTCCCGAGCAAGCAAGTGGACGACATGATTCTTAGACCGTTAAACAACCTTAACATTATATATGTAATTATCGTGTCAATCCACTAATGACCCAAAGACACAATAAGCTTGAACTCAAATCATCTGTTTTTTTTTTTACCATGTAAAAATTACAAGGTATATTTCTACTGATAGGGAATATACCCCGGGTGTACGGTCCTGAGTATTTGGTACGTGGACCGTATACGAGTATGGACATTAGCCTATAAAATGGACCCTAGCCCTTTAGGTTGAGGACTTTTTTCTCCTCTCCCGACTCTCTCTCTAAAAGGAACGATGATCTCCCTTCTCTCTACATTTTATTCAAGAACAATGAATAAATAATGATTTTGGGGGGCTAAATTCTTTGTTTGATCTACCTCTACATACATCATTATACACACAGAGTATATAGGGATTTAATCCTTATCAAATTCCCCGGGCAAATCCAATCCCCTGATTGGTGAAATTCGATCCCTCGATCGGTAGAGTTCGAACGACCCCTGTAGTCCAAAAGACTATGCTTAAGGTTGTACTCTTTTTCCTTGACTATGATTTTTTCCCGTTGGGTTTTTTTCTTAGTCCAAGGTTTTTTAGCGAGGCAACCGGCATAGGTCACAGACTATATGGTCAGCTTTCAGCCCGAACTCTTCTCCGTTGACGCTTAAAGTTGTGCTCTTTTTTCCTTGGCTATGATTTTTTTTCCCACTGGGTTTTTCCTTAGCCTAAGGTTTTTAACGAGGCAACTAGCGTGAGTCGCGGACCGTAAGGCCAGTCTTCCAGCCCAACCCCTTCCTTGTTGACTCGACGTCAGGGCTCGG
>CM008339.1:5026081-5036859 GCA_002525835.2 Ipomoea batatas
AAAAAAAAAAAAGCATTACCATTAAAATATAATACATGCATTATACATACATACATACATACATACATACATACATACATATATATATATATATATATATATATATATTTGTATATTAAAATTTATAATTTTATTTATTTAAATATATATTAAAATATAATAAGTCGTGCAATATAATTATTTTTTGAAATTATAAACTAGCCAACATATCAGGCCACCAACTTACGTGGGGTGAGTTGGGGCTACACAAATTTGGCCTACAAAGTTCAAGTATGCAATGAGGTGTACCAACCCGCTTTGACACCTTTATATTTAATCCGCACATTAATTAGCTTACGTGTGAATGTATTTTATTTGTGACATGGTGTGCCATTAAGGCCTTGCCTATTGTTTGTACCAAAAGATTATGATTTCGACTCTTACCTCTTAGTTGTGCTCGTTGCACTGAATTTTTTTTTAGTGTAGTTTACTTTTCTTGTGTGATTTGCAAGTTATTACACATGAGTAAAGTTTACCTAGTGCATATCATCGAATACTAGCTGCGAGTTTTCTCATCGACTGAAAAAAGAAAAAAGAAAAGTTAACAAAATTGGCTACATAATTGTACATTGATTGAAACTCTCCCATGTTAACTAATGACAGAATACCAACTCATTTGACTTTTTTAATAATGCTGTTTAGCAGTGTCACTTTTAACACAAAATATTTCACTTGACAAATTGAAAGACGTGAAGGAATACAATTCTTTTCCACTAACATCTTTTTTACTTTTGTCTTGAAAATTATATATTGGCTAATTAATTTCATTTGTTCTCTCTACTTCTTTAATTTGGACATAGAGATCCAAACGTAATTGTTTCCTAATTTGATGTCTACCAAACACACCCCTAAGGGAGATTAGGGATCTTGTTTGCTCTTTTACTCTAGTACGTACTGTCCAATATAAATTCTTCGTGTAACATATTAATTAATTTTTTTTTTTTACTTTTTAGTAGTTTTAATTAGAGAAACATATCAATTGATTTAACTCATTGTTATGAAGTTGTTAAAAAAATATGTGATTTTATCAAGTAAATTTTTTTTATTCTTGTTAGGACTCGAACCCATAACTCGACTCATATACCATTTGCAAAAATCAAGCACTTACTACTACATCAATAGTTAAAGTAACATAATTAATGACATTACAATTGGAGGAAATCAATACTCGGAATAATGTGGAGACATGCTATATTGCTAGTTATAGTAAGTCTCTCCAATAATTTGAGGTATTAAAAAAATAAAAATAAAGCTGAGGTTTGATTTTTAAGTGTCGTCTCGACTATTGTAAATTATTGTGATGTTTGTGATGTTGTGACAAGTCCCACTTGTTAATTAGTTGTGAACATTGAACATTAAATGAAATTAATGAAGTTTATCATGCATAACTACTTTATCAACCTATTAAAACATCCAATGAGGCTGGAACACAAAGTCCTTAGCTTGGCAGCTATTCTGATATCTAATATTTTATCAAATTTAAAAGTGAAATACAAATATAATGAATGATCTTCCGGCCTATTTTAATTATGTTAATTTCCCAAATAAAATATATGCATGTGTAACACATCTAATATAAATATTATTTATATTGCCAAAAATTCAAAGACTAATGTCATTTCTCATGTCACATATTGTACCCAAATGATGGATGGAACCTAATATAAATTTAATTTAAAAGTCTCTTTAGTTTGAGGTAATTGACTTATTAACTTTACAATTTAGCCTGGAATTCCATTAATTACCTGTAAATAAATTATTGTCACTAAAATAGGAGTCTAGAGCCAAACATAGTCTGCCAACTCATAATATAAAAGCAATCATTATACTTGGGACCATGATCCACATTACGGTTTGGACAGTACTATTGACATGAAGATTTATTGTTAATATACTAAATATTTATTTTTAGTGTACTAGATATTCATATTTAAAAGTTTATTTTTAGTGCACAAAAATTTTATTTTTAATATATTATCTAAAATTGATATATAGTATATTAAAAATAAACTTTAAATATATTTATTAATGGTTTACCTTACAAATTCTATATTAAAATCTTTATATATATTTTGATAATAATTTTGTAGTCAAGTGATATAACAACTTAACTGGTTAAGTCTGTAGTGTTAGAGAATGATCAAGTGCACATTATTAGGGTGTGTTTGGTTTGCACATGAGAATCAGAATTATGAGGATGAGAATCAAATACTTGGTAATGAGTTTAATTTGGTGAAAGTATTTTGCATGTTACCGTATGGTGGAATATGAATGTATGAATAAGAACCAATCTCACACACACAAATTTAAAAAATACTACTTAGACTCCGAAGTTATGTTGTCTACTTTTACTCCCTCACACACATATTTGATGTTTATACCGTCCTTAGGACTCACATGATGAAAATTACCTATCATATCTTGTTATGTCAGGAATAAAAGTGATGGAGTAGAAAATAAAAGTTCATGTAATAGAAATCGTATCATTTCAAGGAAAAAAGAAAACTCAATGCACTTGTGACTCCCGATGTGACATTATGGTCAAAAGGAAATTTCAATTTTGATACGGAGTACTATATTTAGCATTATTGTTAAATATTTTGTCCCCAAATCCAAAGAATTAACTGACTATATGCATTGCATTTGAGTGTGCAATATTGATGGGGATGATTTGAGGATCAAGTTCAGTTAAAGACTTTAGAAAAATTTTTAATTAATTTCTCATTCTTTATATACTGTGTTAATATTTATATCTCAAGGAATGAGATTGATCAAGTAGTAGAGCCTTGTTTAGCAACTATGCGAAGGTTATTGCTAACTCCTTGTCTTATACTTAAATGACTAAGGATTCTGACAATTCGTCTTTTGGTTACAGTGCCTTTTTTAAAAATAAAAATAAAAATAAAAATAAAAATAAAAAATGAAAGTCTTTTGATTATAACAATTATATTTAAAAGATTATGAAAAAATATCGTGTGTATAAGTACCATGTCCTCCTATTTAAGATTAGGATTATGAATATGATAATATCATATTACTTTCTTTTGTTCATGGAAATGTGAGATTTTATTCATTTCAAGACGTTTTTAATTCACTTTTTGTAATAATCATGTAAACCGCATTCATTTTATATTTTTATATATATTATGTGAATACCCGAGATTGTTACATTACTTCAAAATATCCTTGAGTCAAACTTTGTTTTTTTTTAATTAATATATTTCACATGACTTTGTTACGCTACATACCTTCATCTAGCTTTATGAAAAACGATATTTTTTTCCGTTTGATTTTTTTCCTTAATGTTCATCTTTTGACGTGAGAATTAGCTGACATAAAAAATAGCTTGAAAGTCATAACGGTAGCATAAATTTCTCACTGTGACGAGAATGTTTCTCCTTGCAACAATAACTCTGCTATAAAATCAATGTTTTTTCTCGTCGTAGTGAAAATATTTCTCACTGCAACGAGTCTAGATTTTAGAAACTTCTAAATCTCATCGTCCAATAATGTCGATTTATGGTTTACAAAATGCAATTTTGGCATCATGTAAAAAAAGAAAAAGAAAAAAGAAAAAAAAAAGGAACTATAGAGGGACAAATCTAGAGTTTAGACACTTAAATTTTAGAGAGAAAATCAAACCATGAAGCCTTGGGACCGTTTACTAACAAATTTTTTTTTTCTAATTTTCTAGAAAATTTAAAATTTTGAGAAACAAAAAATTTAAAACGCGTTTACCTAGATATTTTTTCATTTTGAAAATTGAGAACCTGTCTCTATTTAATAGGAAATCGGGAACAATCTTAAAAGACGTTTTCTTATTTGAAATTAAAACGTGCGTGAACAGTGCATAACAGTAAAAGGTAGATGAGATCATTTATTCGATTCCTACCGGCATCACTTTTTCTTTTTTTCTTCTTTATCTACTCCGTGTACTAGAGACGACTCCTTTCTTTCTTCTTCTTCATCTACTCCGTGTACCAGAAACTACTCCAAAGCCATCCAGACGCGACTCTCCTCCGATCATCCCTATACCAGACGGCGGTTAGTTCACTCCCAAGACAGAGTCACCAAAGTCGTTTGTTGGATCGTGCCCATCACCTCGCTCTAGGGTAAGCCTTCTTTATCTCAATTAGATATGAGAATTAGATACGTGTCGACAACATCAAATGCTACAAGTGCGTGAAGACATTGCAAATGCAATATGGGCAAATTATAATAATTGATGATGTACTCAATTTTATTTTTAATATCATGCTTTTTTAATGAAATAACTTACTCTTAATTAATTTCAAGTCATTTTATTTATTTTAAATTTTTTTCTGATCTGTGTATATATATAGAGTACATAATTAACTTACTAAGTGAAAAATGAATTTCAAAAATCAGTACTGGTAAACAAATTTTTAAAACTGAAAACAGAGAATATAAAACAAAAAACTGAAACAAGAAACAGAAAATTGGAAAACATTAGTAAACGTAGCCTTGGAGTTTGATCTCAAGCATAGCAAGGATGGGAAGGAAGATAACCAATCCTTAAATTTTCTTATTGTTCTCTTTCTTTTATTGTTATAATTGAGATGTTTGCTTTGAATCTTCGTGATTTCTTTGTCATTTTGAGTGAATAATTTTTAGTAATGGTTTAAATTTTTGTGAAAATTATTCATGTAATTTATTTTTAAATTTTTTAATTTATAAAATTTATATGTCTATAAGTGTTGTGTTTGTGTGATATAATTAATAACTATATAGAAGTCTAATCAAGTTGTATGTGATTCCTGGTTGCTAATTGCGCACGAGAATTGTATTAACTTAGGCTTCATAAACACAATAGAAGACATCAAACGAGAGTGGATAGTGGAATTTTATTTTAATAATTAAAATAGATAATAACAATAATTTATAATTATTTATATTAATCATTAAAAACGTCACACCACCGCTACACCACCACCACCACCACCACCAACACGGCAACACCACACTACCACTATTTATTATTATTATTATTATTATTATTATTATAAATGTTTTTATATTCTAAATAAAGCAATTAAAATATTTAATTATACAATTATACTCATTTTCTGAAAAATGAACCAAACACTCTAGGACAATTTTTTGGAATGCAAAAAAAATACTAGAAATGGAAATGTTTTTTGGAAAATGACTTATGACTTATTCCCAAAAGTTATTTCCCTGATTTCCAAACACACCCTAAATTAAATGATTGTCACTTGAGGAAAGTTTGAGAGGGAAGTTATTAGAAGGGATACATAGCATTATACATAATATATAGAAATTGAAAAGGCTAGGCTTAACTCAATAGTTCAATGGTCACTTTAAAAGTCTTGCTCTAAAAATAGTCAAAGATGATATAGACTTTTTATGTGCAAATTGTACAAGATGGAGTAAGAGTTTTTAAGTGGGGCTTAAGATTAGTGTAACATACATTCCTAAACTTAGGGTGTGTTTGAAAAGTAGGAAAATAACTTTTCTGGAAAATGGATAATTTTTCGAAAAATAGTTTGATTTTCAGTGTTAGGTTGCATTCTGAACAACTGTCTTTGTGTGTTTCATTCATTTTCCAGAAAATGATTAGAAATGTATATTTATATATTTTTATATTTTTATATTTTTATTATTTTATTTAAAATATAAAAATATATAAACTAAAATATTTATTATTAAAAAAAAAAAAAAAAAAGCATGCGTCGTCGTTGCTCTGGTTCGCCGGAAACCAGAGCAGCGACCACACTGCTCTAGTTTCGCCGGAAACCAGAGCAGCGACCACTGCTATGGTTTCAAACGAAACCAGAGCCGACGGACTGATTTCGGGCCGTCCCTCTCTCAAACAACGTCATTTTTCGTTGACTAGATTTTTCAGTCGTTGTCAAACACCCTTAGCCCGAAAATTCTGGGCTTCCAAACACACTTAATGTATAAAAAATATGAAAGAAAGAAGCAAATGAAAACCTTGCCCCGTACAAGGGAAATCCGAAAGCCGGCAGGCCATGCAGCAGATGGGCGCCATGTGTATAAAGATTACTGCATTCAGGAAATCTCTTTTCCAATGGGAAATTTTTTATTTTCAACTTTCCCTTTTAATCACTCTGTAGTACTACAAGAAATCATTACCTCGCCAAAGTATCTCCAAACTCATTGGACTATATAAAACCCACCTTCCTCCCTTTCTTTCACTGCTATACTATAATACAGACACACTTCCATCAATCAACCAAAAGCTGCAGAAATCATGTTACCTTCCCTTTGATCATCACTTCTATTCTTCTAGATGTCCACCTAAAACAATCTATAGAGAGAGAAGAAGAAGAAGAATGGGCATGTTATGAACAAAACCCAGAGCTTCAGAAGTGGGGGTTTGCATATTTCATTATTTCCTTTACCGTTTTGATTTCTTCTCTCATCATAGATCATAAATGTGGTTGCTTTATATGAAATTGGGTGTTGTTGAACAAGAAAGTTTATGTTTTTTTGTGCAGGAATAATGGGTAATGTAAGTGGGAAAAGGAATGGGGATGAAGCTGAGAGCTCTGGGGCCAAGAATGTGGAAGAAGAGGAGTATATGGAGTTTGTTCACTCTCCAGGCTCCATGGTTCAATATTCCCCCCTTCATACCCCCAGGGCTTATCAATCACCTTTGATTTTCACTCCACAGGTCAGCTCCTTACAAAGCTAGTATAGCATGTATGTAGATAGATACTCAAAGCTATTAACTTCTTTGAATTGGTCAACTAGTCGAGTGTAATGTGTTATGTATTCATGTGTTTATTATTTAAAAGTCCTAGTTTTTTGGTAAGTACCCTCATCTATGGGCAGTCATTGGAGGATTTGAACCATTACTATACCCATAGGTGAGAAATTGCAGTTGATATCTATTAACTGGAGTCAATGAAAAATCTGGGATTTGGTGATGTAGTTTTCATCTTTTGTTATATGTTTGATAATAAACTTCCTAGAAAATCCAGAGGAATTCAAGTTTATAGATGCCCTTGTTGGCCTATTTTTAATATTGTGTGTGAAGATGGAGCTGATGGGTGGTGGTGTTGTTGCTAGCTTGTAGGTCAGTAGCATCCCTGTGGCTCTCCCAAATCGGAGGTCACAGCCTCAAACCCCAGTGGAAGCATTGACTCTTTGTGTTTCAATAGGTTGAGAAAGTATGCATGCACGGATATTACATTGTAATAGAGTCACCAGTTCGAACCAAAAAGCTTTATAGGCCGGGGCACTCCAACTGGAAGTGAAATTTGTAACCTTGTAGTTAGAAAGCTAACAGCTTGACCAACTTGGTTGTGGTTGTACCCTGATTTCCTTTTTATGATTTTCTATTTCTCCCAAAACAAAATGGTAGGCTGGTAGCAGTAGCTACCAAGAGATGAATATGATATGATATTTGCCCACATTGTACATGTGTTGTGTGGGGTTGATGGTGTGTGTTTGGTGCTCTGAAGGAAGACACAAGAAGAGAATTTGGACTTTTTTGGTTCCCATAACTTGGATGGGGACCAATGAGGCTGGCAGAAAGTTAGAAGCCTTGAATACCTAAATTGTAAAACCATCATTTTCCAAAGTGAAACTAATTTAGTCACCTTATGGAAAAGGAAAACAAATTAATTAATTTCTGAATGTTCCTGCTGATCATATGAAAGCAAATTATTCTAACTTGTGTGGAAATTATATGTTTATGAGGTCCCTGATGAAATGATACAGAACCAAATCAATGCTGTGATGAATGAAAACACAACAGCAGAGTATGGGGAGATAGAAATGCCTTTTGGGAATGGGATTCCGACAATGATCACATGGAGGCAGGGTGGAAATGAGGTTGCTGTTGAGGGATCATGGGATGACTGGCAAACTAGGTAAGATTAGTTTTGTGTTTTTGTCCTTAGCTCTTTGCCTCTTCTTGTTGGTTAGGTTGTCCATTATGTAACAAATGCTTTGGTTTATGGCCTAATTTAATTTATCTAACAAATTAAATGGTTCCAAGCAGAGACTACTTGCAAAGAACAGACAAGGATTTCAGTGTGATGAAGATGTTGCCATCTGGGATTTACCATTTCAGATTCATTGTTGATGGGCAATGGAGGTATGCTCCAGATTTCCCACACGAGTGTGATGATATGGGGCGTGTCTTCAATGTGTTGGACTTGAAGGTATTGCCTTGTGGACCTCTTTTTCTTATTGAATGGGCCAATGTAACTCAATTATGGGCTTAAACCATACTAAAAGATTTAATTCAATCAATTAGTTAGTCTAACTCAAACTTGTTCAGTCCATTTTTAGTTTATCCAGTTTTCTGTAGTAAATTATTTTGTGGACCCAGGTCCACCTTAGACCTATGTCCAAAATACACAATTTACATACTGAATGCTCACAACTAAATATTCATATTTCATATTGAATGTTCACATGTGAACATTCAGTATGTAAATTGTGATGGGTCCACCTCGAACCAATGGTATAACTATTGATTTTCTGTGTCATTGGTAAGGTCCAAACCTTTTGTTTCAGTGGAGGGTCCAATTGAACCCATCCAATCGAGGTCAACCGCTTAGATTAAAAACTGGTTTGATTGTCCACTTGAGGGGAAGTATTTAGAGTCCCACTTTGAAAAATAAGAGAGATATGGACTTATAAAATCATGAATTAAACTAACTAATTGATTGAATTCAGTCTCTTAACCGAGATTTGGCCTAGTTGAACAACATGCACCAGAAGGTGTACCTTTTCTTTGGATGTTCATCTTTCCCCCTTTTAGTTACATAAAACTTATAAATGTATGCCATAGGAAGTTGGGATATGACCATAGCTTAGTAGAGAAGTTGCTTATTAGCTTTATGGTGATTGATCAATGTAACTTCACAGGATGTTATTCCTGAGGTTCTAAACAACATCTGCTGGCCCGAATCGCCACCTTCCCCTGCATCAAGCTACAATTCTGCACCTTTTAGCTATGGCGATTTCAACGAAAAACTACCTGATTTGCCTCCTCTCCTTCAACAAACGCCACTAAACCGGACATCTTTATCCCGGGATAGTTTGGAGACACTACAGAAGCCATCGCCTGCAGTTTTGGAGCATCTTTATTTCCAGAAAGGGCATGCTGGACAGTCCATGGTGGCACTAAGTTCAACCCACAGGTTTCGATCCAAATATGTTTCTCTGGTGCTTTTCAAATCCTTAAAAGACCTTAAAAGGTGAACGAATTAGTGAATGGTGTTGGATCAGTAGTTAAGGCAAATAAGGCTCAATGGATGGGGAATTCCAATTTTTGTCATGATATGATTGTTTGATATGTGACATTGCAACATTTTGTATTATATGTATATCCTTAAGCCAATTTGACTAGTATTTTATAACATACTTTTCTAATATAACCTTTGAAAGTCTGAAGTTGATAGTATTCTCCTGTAAATTCTTGCATATATATATATATATATGTGTGTGTATACATTGGAACAGCAGCATTCATCTTCTGAGCTCTACAGTACGTTCTGCAAAATTTTGACATTGCTGCATTACATTTAGTTATTGGATATTAGGGATGATCTAGGATGCTAGCCAAACAACTATTAGCTTGTTACTCACATAATACTTCCTTGATCACTCTCTGTGTCTCTGCACCTCAGTTGGTTGACTGATTTAAAGTAAGGTTGATAGCCTGCATTGCTAAGAACCATAATGTGCGGGTTCGAATACTACTGATAGGGAGGGTGGGACCCTTGGATTTGTTGTGTCTTTGAGGCATCATAGGTGTCTCTGTGGCACAACTCAATTGGTTGACCGATTTAAAGTAAGGTTGATAGTTTGCTTCGCTAAGAACTATAGTGTGCGGTTTCGAATACTACTGATCGGGAGGGTGGGACCCTTGGATCCGTTGTGTCTTTGAGGTATCATAGGTGTCTCTGTGGCGTATCTCAGTTGGTTAACTGATTTAAAGTAAGGTTGATAGCTTACTATAGTATACAGGTTCGAATAGTACAGATCGAGAGGGTGGGACCCTTGGATCTGTTATGTATTTGAGGCATCATTGGTGGTGAATGATGGGGTGGAACATGTTGGATTATCTTCACAGAGCAGGACCATTTCATTTATCCAAAATGCATAATTCCCATTCTGGAGAAACCTGAAATGTGGACTCTTCATTCATCGAACTGGATGCAACGCAGAAGAGTGGGATAATGAGAATTCTGGATTCAGAGTCTCGTGTTTGAATTTTGTAAATGGAACAATGGATTCAGAAGATTAGAAGAAAATTTGAAAAACCAAGCAACACTGGGGGAAATTATGAATTCTTAAATACAGGTGAAAACTGAAAATAAACATGTCAAAACCAATTATGTTTCTTGCTAGATGAAACTAATATAGTCGAGCTTTAGTTGAGCCTTATTCGAGAGTAACCATCTCAAAGACATTGTTACATACACATAGATTCACACTCCCAGGGTCGGGCCTAAAGAAGGTTTTGATTCTTATCAAGAAAATGGGACTTAATCTTGTCAACCTTGTATGGGACTTAACTGGTTAGGTTTGAATTATGTTCCAGTTCATAAGCCAACCTTATATGGGACTTAATCTTGTCATTATTTACTTTTTGGATCAAACGACATGTAAAACAGTAAAAGGGAATTGGCAGTAAAGCTAGAAACCGGCCTAAAACTGGAATGGCGGTAGGCTTGAGTTGATTGTAGTTAAATTCTAGACATCCAATCAAC
>CM008339.1:5042927-5055182 GCA_002525835.2 Ipomoea batatas
CGGCGTCGTTCGTAGTCGGCACTCGGCAGCAGCCTCCGTGCCTCGCCTCTCACTCACCTCCCGCCTCCGCAGTCAGCGGATCGAACGCCGCCCGCCTCCACATTTCGCGCCTCCCCATCAGCCCTCTTTTCCTGGCTGCGTCGCTGCCCTCTGCATCTGACTGCTCTAGTGCTCTGTCAAAGACAAATGAAGAAACAGACTGATGGGGACTGAGAAGCCAAGAAGATGCAGACATCTTAGAGGTTCCCTGTTTTTTTTTTGAAATATCATAGAGGTTGTTTAATTCAAGCCAAATGAAAAAAATAGATAGTTGATGACTTTTAGTCTAGATTTTTTGAGTTTTGTAATGCAATTAATTATCTATGCTGTGTTTTGCTTCAAATCCGAAATCCGATTGTATCCGACCGAATCCGAAATATAAAATATCCGATGGTTATGTAGTTTAGAATTCACGGATAGGGTACAGAAAATAGAACCCGAAATCCGAACGGGTTGACGGATGAGAGATCCGATCCGCCCGAACCCGTCCGACGCACAACCCTAAGAACAAGTGACTCATCTGCTAAGAAAAGCATTTATTCTCATCACGATCTGCGGGTTGGCATCGGGGTTGAGAGAATCGAAGAAACTGTGAGAGTTAAATCTCGCCATTTGGATTGTGGAGCATGCTCGAGTTGAGCTCTCAATGAAAGCACCAATGATGGATTTAATTAATCTGGGATTGTCCGAATTATTAAATCCAATAAATCGAAGGATGATTCGATAGAAAAGACGTACAATTAATAAATGTCGCGGAGACAATTCTATCTACTATACTTATAAGAGCCAAAGAGAGTTAGGCCTAAAATGGGTAGAAAAAATGGCGGTCAAATAATTTAATCAAATTGATGGTTCAGATTAATTATTTAATCAAATAGATGGTTAAGATAATTCAGATTAATATTATTATTAATAAAGGTTACCTAATTTAACCTTACTTTTATGATTATCCGTTAAGTTTTCCGTTAAATATTCTCTTTTCCGTTAATATTCCGTTAACTTTTAACTTACCCATTAATTTCTATAAGAAAGGTCTTAGGTTCGAACCTCATCTCAATCAAATTTGACATAATTAAGTTTTTCACTCTATTTTACTCTTATTAAATTAAATAAATTAGTAGCTACAACAAAAAAAATGATACATATGTATTTCTTTAATTTAGAATTATGTGTCTACAATACCTTTATTTGAAAAAATTATTCATTATCAAAAAATTAAATTAAATAAGAGAAATAATTTCATTAGTTATATTGTCTTTATTTTCTCTCATGCAAAGATTCTTTACATTCAAATTTATCAATTGATATTCATTACATTGTCCATCATCTTATTTTTACAATATCTTGTAATTAAATATCAAAGTTATAGTACAAAATAATGTTATATATTTATTTACCAAGTATTTTATTAATACTATGAAAAAAAATTTAAAATAATTTGAAGCTAATTATATTAACTACTTGGGAATTGGTTGACAAAGAGAGTACTCAAATAATAACCCAACAAATTGAAGTGGAATCACTCTATTTTACTCTTAGGGAGTGTTTGGAAAGCAGGAAAATGGTTTCTGGAAAATGAGTCATTTTCCAGAAAATATTTTCCTTTCTTGTGTTTAGCTGCAGAACAGAAAACTGTGTTGGTGTGTTTGGCTCATTTTCCAGAAAATGAGTAGGAAAATGAACAGAATTATATAATTGAATATTTTAATTAATTTGTTTAAATGTAACAACATTTATAACAAATATACAATCCAAAAAATAAAATAATCACAAAAAAATCACAACAAAATAATATCTATCTCATAAAAAAAATTAAAAAAAAATAAAAACTAAAAGTGGCCGACTGGTTTCATATGTCAAATAAAAAAAATAGAACTCATAATATCTATCTCATAATAAAAAAATAAATTATTACTTAAAAACAAAAAGAAAAAGTTGAAGATGTCAAGAAGATGGGATGAAGATGAAGAAGTTAAAGCATTTAGGAGGCCTAAGGAGAAGGAAAAAGCAAACTTTGGAAAATGACTTCCCCAAAAAAAAAGGGGAAGTCATTTTCCATAAAATTGAGCTTATTTTCCATTGACCAAGAAGTTCATTTCCATTGACTCTATTTTCCCCCTTCTTCCCAAACACCAAAAACTTGGAAAATGATTTCCAAAAATCATTTTTCGCGTTTCCAAACACAATCATATTGAATTAAATAAATTAGTAGTTACACCAAAAAATGATACATATGTATTTCTTTAATACCATGAAAAAAATAAAAAAATAATAGTTTTAAACTAATCATATTAACTACTTAGGGGATTTGTTGACAATGAAAGTACTCAAATAATCCATTACCCAGCAAATTGAAGCGAGAAACTACCTTTTAATATCTTTGGAATACATAATATTTTAAATTTTCAAATTTTTATTAATTTATTTAATCTTTTTTCTTAAACTAGGGATTTCTTTATCCACAATAACTCATTCAACAATAATGGTTGAACCAAATGAACCCCAAGCAGAACACCTAAAGGAAAGTCCATAGCTCCTATATCATAATCTCATTGCATGACGTTGTCATCTATGCTACCAACAATAACCGAATTGCAAATAACACACTACCAATAAAAAGGAAGAGAACAAATAGTAAAGATGAAGACAATAACAATGTTACTCAAAATAGAATTAAGAACATTTAAAAAAATTTAAATTAAAAGTAGTATTTATTTAGACTATCATTTTTAAATAAAATATTTAGACTATCGATTTAAAGGTTTCAAAGAGTTGCTAAAACTTTTGCCACTCATTCGTTGGCGCCTGTCTCATTCAACATGACCTGGATCTTAGCTGTCAATTTTTTTTTTTTGAAACCAGCTGTCAAATTAATTGCATAAAATCCATGAATATTTTACCTAGTCTAACTTTTTTTAAAAATTACTGTATCTTTAAATGATTAATTCCAAGAATTTTTGTAATCCCTCTTTCAATTTCATTTAAAACAATATTATTTTCTGCAACTGAAATTATTACATTCACTTTTAACACGAAATTATTATTTTTAAAAATCAACACAAAAATAATATTAAGGGGTGATTTTTGTAAACGAATGTAACAAACTACTCCGTAACAATGTTCTTTATATATCATACTTATTCTTTTAGTATGTTTATACTTTTTTCTTCGAAAAAAAAAAAGTATGTTTTAAAATAATGACCATCCTTCTTATTTAAATTTTGTTAACATTATATTTTATTTTCTTACTTTACTATTTATGTGAAGAGATGAATGTCATTTGTTTTAGACTTTTAAACACAAAACAGATGAATAAGTTTGAAATAAAATCGTGTTTTATTTGTTTATTCAAAATTCTTGCTAAACATGAAATATCTTCTTTTTATATGTATATATGTATGAGTCGTTGATCAAATCTATATCAACGGCTCAAATCAATGAAAACAAAAAAAGCGCATCTAGAAGGAAGAAACATAAGTTAAAAATGACACACCTTAAGTCTTAACATCGCAGACCTTCAGTTTATAACAATAACACATCTTAAGCACAAAAATCACGCACCTTAAGCACAAAACATACACACCTTAAGCATAGAACTTACGCACCTTAAGTTCCCAACATCACGCACCTAAAGCACAAATACCACGCACCTAAAGAAGGAACACGACGCACTTTAAGCACAAGACCTACGCACCTTAGGCACAAACCTTACGCACCTTAAATTCCCAACTGCACGCACCTAAAGCACAAACATCACGCATCTAAAGAAGGAATACGACGCACCTTAAACACAAGAGCTACGCAGATTAACCACAAAACCCTACGCACCTTAATTTTGCTCCATATAAAAATTACCAAATTGCCACCGCGTTTTTTTCTTTGCACCGAACTGAATTCTATATATATATATACACACCTTATAGGGTTACGTCTTTATTTCTATATATATGGGATTCTCAGCATTCACTATATTATTGTCGTTTATTTATTATTCACAACAATATGGAGTTTTTGTTTTTTGTCCATGACAAATAATTAGTTTTTTTTAACTACGTTCTCAACTTATGAAGAACAAAGAGTCAATATCACCTCCACTGAGGAGCAATTTGGTACCACTGGACTATAAGGTTCTTGATGACAAATAATTAGTTAATACATCAAAAGTGAGAAAAAAGCAGTTAAAAATAAAAACACTATTGAGGTATAGATAAAATGGGGTATAGATTGAGTGTTTTGTTTTCTTTTAAGTCTGGTATGCAGGAACATGATTAATCTTGGTGTGTAGTTCTAGTTGACTGATGGAAAAAATGTGATCATAATTTAAAAAAAATTATTGTAAAAATTGTTTGCTGCTAGAAATACTATTCCATACCAAAGAAATGAAAAGGTGGGAATTACTGACTACTGAATTATTTTGAATTAATTTAACTTTTAATAATTTATTGTTCTTTTTATTATTTGTAAAAATGGGGACACAGACTAGAAACTTCTAATCCTCCCATTATTTGTTGCACGCCACAATACTATTAGAAGGTGTAATACTTTTTATTATTATTTTTTTTGAATACAACTGACCCTATTACATTGTAGTATCCGTTCATCTATACTTTTCTCAACCTGTTGAAACACAAAGAGTCAATTTCGAGATCTCCTCCACTGAGACTCGAACTCATGACCTCTCATCTGAGGGTGGCCACTACATGGCACTTGAGCACAAGGTGCTTGGCATATATGATACAGTCACATGTAATAACTTTTCCTTAAAAATATTATTGACTATATTATAATGTAGTATGTATTTATACATATTTTCTCAATCTATTAAAGCACAAAAAGCCAATTCAATGTTCTAAGTGAGGTGTCATTATAAACAAATATTACAATGTAATACAGTACTAAAAAAATGATATGCCCATTAAGCTATAATCTACTTAACATTACAGGTAATAATAACATAAAACTTTAATAAGTATGCTACTTTTTAGTATTACATTATGGCGACAATTACAAGTAGTACGAATGTCGCTTTCAAGTAATATAAAAGGGGAACCAAATAAATAATAATTTAGGATATAATAAACTAATAAAAAGAAACGGACAATATAGATTATAGAATCGCGCGCACGTATGGCAATGGAGTTATGGCGGACACTTATCACTCACCAAAAACACGTTTTATGTATACTAATATTTTCACATGTGTTATACAAAAGGCATTTGTTATAATATTTTAATAATATTTGGATCGATATATTTTTTTTTTTTGCTTCCATTTGGATCGATATATAATTATATAAATTATAACATAGAATATTATATAGTGTAATTGATGAAATTAGTTGAATCAATTATGTTTTCTGACGTTTTGTTTGCTTAAATTAGAGCAAATAATTGTCCAATTACTCGTGCGATGCACATAATTTTTTTTATTATATATTTAGATAATAAAATTAAAGATTAAATTATAAAAAATTATAATATTGAATGTGTACATTTATTTGATTATAATATTAATCCAAAAGTATCACTCAATTAATTAAATAATATATAACTTCTTTGTCTACAATTATCTTAAAATGATCGATATGTAATATGACTTATGTAATTATATTATTAATAATAAAATAAATATGGGAAAATGAGAAATAATTTAATTATAATTATTATAAAAATAAATCAAACGACCAATGTTTAGCTTAATTACCATAATAATTGTTAGGCAATTATGATTAGTCAATTATACTAATATATGTGCAATTATACTTTTATACCTTAAGTATATTCATTTTCACCATATCGCATTTAGTTTTTTCTTCCCCTGACCTCGATATCTAAATGAATTAATTGTATTATTATTAAAAAAATCCAACAACTCATGTTTAATTGTAATTATACTAATATCTGTGTAATTATTAGTTTTATTAACATAATAATTATTAGTCAATTATACTAATAACTATGTAATTAATATCTTAATTACCGTAATAATTATTAAGTAATTATACTAATATTGTGTAATTATACTTTTATACCATGTTTAATTGTAATTATACTAATATTTATGTAATTAGTAGCTTAATCTATACTATTAATAAAAACAAAATCTTTCATTTTAACTTTTTGCCCAAAACACTCCTATACTATTAAGGTAATATCGTAAAATATGATAGCACAATTCCTATTCGTAGTACAATTATACATTAAAATATGATAATACAATTCTTAATACAATATATTCTTTCTTACTTTCCTATTCGTAATATAAGCCTAGATTAAAATTACTAATAGTAATAATACAGTACATATACTTTTTTACAATGTAATATTGTTAAATATAATAATACAATTCTTATTTGTACTACAATTCTACATTAAAATTACATGAGATATTGAGATAATCGTGATCAACTAACATAGTGCATTTATGAATCAAAGGCTGAGAGGCTTCTTGGTCGCGGGCTAGAGGAAGAAGTCAACAAAACATAGAAGAGAGATTATACATATTTGATCAAGTTTGTTTTTTTACATTCTGAATTCATTGAAGGTTTTTTTTTTGCCATTAATTGACTGAACTGCCCAAGGCTATTAAAGAATGTGTTCGAGAAGATTTTTGAATCTCATAGTGCTATGGACCAATCTAAGCTCAAACATACTTTGATTGCCTTGGATGCGGGTGATATTTGATTTCATTTTTTCCGTTAATTGGCAGAATTTTGATATCAATTAAGGTTGATTTGGATTAGAATAGATGGTATGCTTGGACCAGCTGAAATTTTTGGTTTCCAGTCCTCTGTCATTTTATGTATACAAGTGATCTATTATCAACAAAGAAATTGCTCCTTTTTTGATGTTGAATATGTTGCATCCATTGAGATGGTTGGTTTTAATAAGACATATGGTAATTTTGCAAGCTACAGTGTAAATTTTAGTCGAATAGTACCTAAAAATTTCTAGAGAAGTGAATAGTTATGCTTGGGGTTCTTCACCCATGCTTGCAGGAATTCTTCTATTTTCTCAGTTGGATAAATACGTAGTAAATTTTATGTTTTAAAACCTGGCCAAAGAGCACTCAATATCGATTGGATATAACATCTCTGATATAGATAAATTTTAGTAGGTAGGGGGCTAGCTAGGGGCATTTAAAACAAAAATAAATGATATAATAGAGGGTAAAGTAGTAGTAGAACAACAACAACAATAACAATAACAATAACAATAACAATAATAATAATAATAATAACAATAATAATAATAATAATAATTATTATTATTATTATTATTATTATTATTATTATGAATTTAAATCATTATTATGAATTTAAATCATTACAACTATAAATTATTTTCATTATTTTAAGCTTAAATCAATACAAATATTAATCTTTACTGTAATTTAAATTTAAGATTGAAAATATATACAATTAAATTATATGTACATTTTTAATTATATATTGATAAGTATAATTTGTGCATATACTTTAGAAAAATATTCATTATTAAAAAGAGAATATAATTTAAAAAATAAATTATTAATTAGATTGCTTGATATAATTGTTCTACTAATTGATTCTTTTTTTTTTGAATGCTACTGACTCTATTACAGTGTAGTATCTGTTCATAAACTACTTTCTCAACCTACTGAAGAACAAAGAGACAGCAACGCCTCCACTGAGACTCGAACCCACCACCTCCCTTATACAGGGAAGGGTTTGATGCCACTGGACCACAAGGCCCTTGGCAAGCTAAATATATGTTAATTACCTTAATAATTAAAATAGTTCTTAGTCACACCTGTAGTACTAAAAATATTATTTTGAATTTTTTTATAAATAAGATATAATATTATTAAACTCAAATACTTAAAAATAATGTGTCCACAGTACAAAAGATTTTATAATTGACTTAAAAATTAACTATTATTGTTATTGTTGAATACAAATTGACAATTATTATTTTTATGGCAATTATTGTGTCCCTTGTAAATAAATAATTTAAATAAAAATATAATGTTTGACTAACTTTAATGAAGAGTTAATTTCAAAAATTGTCCTTCGACTATTGACTTTTACCAATTTTTGTCCTCGACTTTTAATTTTACCAAAGTTTGTCTATTAACTATTGATTTTGTACCAATTTTGGTCATACTTTTAAATCTATGTTAAATAAGTGTTAAAATTGAGAGCAAAAATGTAAAATCAAATATTTTAACCTTTCTTCTCCACTTTGTTTCCCTCCTCCATCGCAATATTATATAGGGAACAATGTGAGTCAATATATTTATTTTTTACATTTTATGTTAAATTGTTTCAAGTAATCATTTTTTTCTGTATTTTTTTTTAATTTTTTTTTGGTTCACTGTAATGTATTATATACTCCATAATAATTTTATTTTTTTTTGTAAATTCTCTATCTGGATGTCGAGCGTTATTGTATATTTTATTGTTGTATTAGGTGTTTTTTAATTATTATTTGATAGAAAAAATGGTAGAAAATGACACCACTAAGAGGGGAAACAAAGTGAAGAAGAAAAGTTAAAATATTTGGTTTTACATTTGTGCCCTCAATTTTAACACATATTTAACATAAGGACCAAAATTGGTACAAAATCAATAGTTAAGGGACAAACTTTGGTAAAGTTAAAAGTCAAGGATAAAAATGAGTAAAAGTCAATAGTCGAATGACCATTTCTAAAATTAACTCCTTTAATGAAGGTGGTGTAAATAGCTATTTATCCAGTGGTATCAAACCCTTCCCTGTATACGGGAGGTGGTGGGTTCGAGCCTCAGTGGAGGCGTTGCTGTCTCTTTGTTCTTCAGTAGGTTGAGAAAGTAATTTATGAACAGATACTACACTGTAATAGAGTCAGTAGCATTCAAAAAAAGTTAGCAAACTTAGCAAAGAGTGGTGTAAATAGAGTTAAGGCGGTGCAAATAGAATTCTCCATTGTACATCATTTTAGTTAAATTTGTCAATTAATTAAACATATAAAATGTAATAGAGAAAAAATACTCCGAATTTATATATATATATATATATATATATATATTCAAATCATTGAAATACAAAATATTGATGCAGGTCTCGAGTATAGAGGTTCATAAAAGTAAGCATCTCCTAGGGAATGGAAAAGACTGAAGCAATGACGTCATCTATAAGCATATCAGTTTTTTTTTTTTTGGGGGTAAATATAAGCATATCAGTTATTAATTGCTTAATACTAGGCGGCGTGCTTTGTCCTTTCTGCCATGTGTAAAACTTCTTTGGATATTGTATGCGTACGTTTTGAAATTCGGAAAATGATTTCTGAAATCATTTTTTGAGTTTTCAGTGTTTGACAAGAGGGATAAAATAACGTCAATGAAAAATTATGTCTTAGTTAAAAGAAAATAAATCACTTTGACATAATAATTGGGTAAGTCGCACTAACCCGAATTACAAGCAGGCAAGTAGACTCAGGAGTCAAAACGGTCACCCGTTACACTTGAGAAGAGGAGTTATTATCAACAACTCTACTACCATTGAATGATCACCATCATTGAACAACCGTTACAAGTCACAAAGAGTTGTTGTACCTCAATTATAAGAGGAGCCCTATTCTAGAGGATGGGGGACAATTTGTTTATCACACACAATACTATTGTACTGATACTAAAATTACTCGTTGTACCATCTTACTTCAATAATACTCAGATTACATTATGGTAACAATACTTACAGTCATTCGTGCTCTCGTTGAGAGATGAGGTCAAATCTCAGGCATAGCTCTACATATTACAAAAGAAAGTCGCCCCGGTACCTTCCATGGCAAGGCGTTCGCCTCCTCACCCACGGCGTCGCCTCTTCCTCCTCCAGCGGCGTTTCCTCATCCACGGCGTCGCCTCCTCCTCCTCCAACGGCGTCACCTCCTCCTCCTCCAGCGGCGCCTCCTCATCCACGGCGTCGCCTCCTCCTCCTCCAGCGACGCCTCCTCATCCACGGCGTCACCTCTTCCTCCTCTAGCGACGTCGCCTCCTCATCCACGACGTCGCCTCCTCCTTCTCTAGCGGCGCCTCCTCATCCACGGCGTCACCTCCTCCTCCTCCAACGACGTCACCTCCTCTTTTTCCAGTGGCGCTTCCTCATCCACGGCGTCGCCTCCTCATCCTGTAACGGCGTCGCCTCCTGCTTCTCCAGCGATGCTTCCTCATCCAGGGCGTCTACCCCCTCAAGTGCGTCCGCCTCCTCAAGTGGCGTCTAAAATTTTCAGTGTACCTAGTGCTCAGGGTCTGCCGTGACTAATTCCATTCAATTAAAATAAAATAAAATACACTCTATTCCTTTAGGGCCAGCATGAGATCCGATCTCGCTAGCTACTTGACGGGAGGGCGTTTTTCTGGGTCAAGTCGAAGGCTTGGTTTCGAAAACACCACACTCTAGTCCCTTAGGGCCGTCACGGGATCCGATCTCGCTAGCTACCTGATGGGAGAGCGGACCTTCGACCGGGCCTACGGCTGGTTGAAGTGAGCTCGCACGCAATACGCTAATAAAAAAAAAACAAAAAATTAGAACTTGGTCAAGGCGTGGCCGAGGTCCACCTCGCCCACTCTTGGCCGAGGCCGACCTTGGCCACTCTCTCCCGCCTCGGCCACTCTTGGCCGAGGCCCGACCTCGTCCACTTTTTAGGCAACCTCGACCACTTTTTGCCAAGGCCCTGCCTCGGCCGCCACATTGGCCAAAAAAAAAATATTGCTTTACACTATTACTACTCCCTTCACACTATTATTACTCCCTAGTTGACTCGGCTATGCTCGTTAACCTAGATTACAAGCAGGCAAGTGGACTCAGGAGTCAAACGGTCACCCGTTACACTTGAGGAGAGGCGTTATTATCAACAACTCCACTACCATTGAAGGCTCACCATCATTGAACAATCGTTACAAGTCACAAAGAGTCGTTGTACCTCAAGTATAAGAGGAGCCCTGTTGTAGAGGAAGGGAGGGGGGGCACTTTGTTTATCACAATTCACACACAATACTACTTTACTGATACTAAAACTACTCATCGTACCATCTTACTTCAATAATACTCATATTACATTCCGGTAACAATACTTACCGTCACATTTTTTTTAGGAAAATGACTTCTCCTTTTTTTGGGAAGTCATTTTCCAACACGCCTCTGTTGGAAAACAGTAAAGAATGCCCTCCCATACACGTGTCTGGTTTCCCTTCATTCTTGTGATTTGCACTTTGTTTTGTAATTGGTGAAAGGGGGGTTGTTATATTATTTACTATATATAGCAACCTCTTCCCCATTCGGTAAACACACAAAAACATTCCATTCCTTCCTCTTTAGTTTTCGAACGACGTTTGAGCATTGTTTTAGGTTCATTCTGTGTTTGTCTATCGGGAGCTTAATTATAATACCCTGGTCGTATAAGCTTTTAAAGTAGTGTTGCAAGTAAACACTACGTCACATAATATGTTGCTTTCCTACACCTAAAATCCAACCTATATTAAATGCAATTTCGTGCGACATTGTTATTAATTTCCAGTTTGTTCACGCATATTATATAATAGTTAAAAGCTTATATTAGATAACAATGTCTTCTTCGTCTAAGAATGTCGTCGACCTCAACTCGATTGAACCACTCACTGGTGGTCTCAATTACAGGCGCTGGTCTGCGAAATTGTTGATGCTATTGGAAGCACAGGATCTCGACTATGTTATTTATGCACCTCCTGCTATTTATCAGCCAGCTCCAGTAACCAATGCAACGTAGTCTGCAGAAAAAGACAAAGAAAAAGAGGCTAATCCAAAAACCTCAGCAACAACCACTCTCGTCACCTAGGAAGCACGCAATAAATATGAGAATGATAATAAGAATGCGAGAGCCGCGATTCTACAGCAAATGACCAACGCACGCTTCGACATCTTTTTGAAGCATAAGTCTGCCAAAACAATTTGGGACTTACTGTAGCAGAAATATGGTTAGACGATGTTGGGAAGAGGTAGTACGCCGTCGGTCGTTGGTTAAACTTCAGACTGACCGACTCTAAGTCGATTGTTGAACAGGTACATGAATATGAGAATCTTGTGGTTGATATGCTAGTTGAAGGAAGTGAGGTAAACGACGTTTTCATTTCTGACGCCTTAATAGAGAAATTACCCGAGTCCTGGTCAGACTTCAAAAATGAGATGAAACACGAGAGGAAATATCAAACCCTGCAGCATATG
>CM008339.1:5106806-5132831 GCA_002525835.2 Ipomoea batatas
GAATCCAATTCTAGCTTGACCCACTTTTTTTGGCTCAACTTTCGGATCCCATCTGATCTGGTCTACACCATTGGGATAATGTTGCCTTTTCACCTTCTCATCTGATAATATATTTACTCCAAACATGGCTGAAAGGGACTGCTGAGGCCTCCTTTTTTATGGCTAACAGAATGTGTAATTAGTTAGAGATTTGGGAACTGGGAAACCACCTCCACCCCCTCCTTTCTTTCCATAACCCGCAGTCACTACCCAAGTATATATTCACTGGGTAAACTCTATCTTATGACTGACTCTAAGTAACTATGAATGTAATTCATATTAGTCATAGTTGACCAGTTTAAATCAAGAAGTCTATTCTTGTATCTCACCTGAGAATTAAACTTGTAACTAAGTCAACAACCTGAGTAACTGGGTAACGAAATTCTTTCAAGTTTTGGTGAGAAAACAATATAAAAGAACAACCTTGATACATGGTCAAGAGTTATGTATTGTCCAATGGGCAATTATGGGTACAACTTTGTATTGGTAGGTGGGAACTTAAGTTTGCGGCGAAAAGACAGTAAAGACATCACTCTTTTGTGGTGCTATAGTACCACTCAAGATCTTTAAACACCTTTGCTTAAGATTCTCCTTAATGCTAATTTTTGACTTGTTCCCTCCTTCCCTTCGATCTTGATGAAACAATGCTGCCCTGCCCTTCTTTAATTTGCAGTAGTGACTATACATATACATGTATGTATGCATGCATGCATGCATGCATGGATGGATGATGGCATGTAATTAATGTACTAGAATCTAATCTCTGTATGTTAACCACTGTTGGATTATCCTTAACCAATGAAACCAAGTTAGGTTTAGCTGTTAACTAGCTAGGTTTCTTGGCCCTAGCTTTCTACATTAGGGAAATGTATGTGAGAAACTTTGCTCAAAATCATATTGGTTTTTGTAGCTCAGCAAAAATAAGCTTAGGCATGTCAACACCCCAAAAGTTGAAAAAAAATATCTTAAATTTTTGTTCACATTTAAGGTGGTAAAAAATGATGGATAGAAAACGCGAAATTTTCAACTGTGTCATCCTTATAAAAAAAACAATTGTTGGGCCACTAGCTGTAGTTTGAAAAGTTGTAAAAGATTAATATTTTTGTTTAATTTTTAAGATGGTCGATAAAAACATTATTGGGCAACCAACGGTAGCTCAAAAAGGTTTTAAAACCCTAAAATTTTTAGTCCCTCATTGAAAATATTACACTAAAAAAGTTACATTTTTTAAAATCCCTTTGTCACTACACATTAAGTAAGAAAGCCCAACATTAAATTGACCAATAAAAAAAACATTATTGGGCAACTAATGATAACCCTAAAAAATCCTTTTAAAACCCTTAAACTTTTATCCTTGATTAAGAAAATTATACTAAAAAAGGTAGAATTCTAACCACATTTTGTCACTACTCATTTTGGGAACCATTCTAGTCTCCATTAAGAAAGAAAACTTGGGAAGTTAGTTTGGTCAAAACCCCAAAAAAATTGAAATGTTGAAGAGAGTACATGTACCCTAGAGGAAGCAGGCAGGCAGATGGTGGCAAGCACAGTAATAGTATCAGAAGTAGGAGTTGATGGAAGGAAAGGAAAGAGGTGAAAGGGTCAAACCAAATAGCTATTAGCAATGGCAAGTTGAGAGAGAAAGAAAGAAAAGAAAGAAAGAGTGAAGATTCGTTTCTGCAAGCTTTAAAAGGAGACAGGCCTTTAATTTGGCCACCTTTTCTTGGAAATGAAAGAATGGGAGATGTAGTGTAATCTCTCTTCTCGATCCATTCGATAAAAAAAACAATTTTTTTTTATTATTAATAAAACAAAGAAACAATCAAAACGTTGCAATCCGATGTTTTGTTTACGTTGGTGATGCTGTGTCTACCAGATGGCTTTGCAGTGTAGTAGTCTACTCCTGCGACTACTAGATTTGCAGATTCTGCATACTGATGCCAATGCCATGCACTATCTGTGTGGACCACAACCACTTTTGTCTTATACTTACATAAATTACCATTTTTTATATCGATCTTTACCGGTGTCAATAGTATACAATATAATGATATCAAGATATGTAACTGTATTAAAAAAAAAATTAAGGTATAATTTGACACAAAAGATGATTAGTAATATCGAAAAATAACTTTAATTTACAAATGTCAAAAGTGATAAAAATCATCGATTTCCAATCACTTTTTTGGCTTACAATGGGTCGTTTTGGCTTACAATGGGTCATCGTGCCTTCGCCTGTCTTAGTTCAGGACGATAGTACCTTTGGTTTATAGAGAAACTCATATTAGTTACCTAACGGTGCGTTTTAGGTAAAGTTGGCCTTATGATCCTAACTAACAAAGGATTACAAGGAAGTAAATTTAGCTTAAGTTGTCTATAGTTGATCGACTCAAATCAATAAGACTAATAAACAACTCTCCCTTGATGAGAGTTGAACTTAGAATCTTATAGTTACCAAATTAATTTGGTCGGGGCTGCTTCTACGACAGATTGACAATAGTACTTAATATAACAAAAACAGTACATATGATTATATCTAATATTATCAACACAGTAATCGAGACACTAAAGAATTTTTGAATTGTTATATTGCAAGAGGGCTTAAAGAATTGTGAAAGAGATTAGAGTTTCATGCATGCAGATCAGAGTAGCATAGGAAACACAGATCACAGATGGGGAGTGTATAATATTATAATTTGTCTTTACAGTTTTCACCCCCTTAGCTTTTTCCCAAGTGAGAAATCTTCCAATCTCCTAAAAAAGTGAGATTATTTTGTCCCTTCCCTATATCTTGGAGTACTTAAATCTTTGATCAAAAGAATATACTCCTCTCTACTTTTTCCCACACTACATCTCTTTATCTTCTTTTCCAGCTTCCCTTTACAACCAACCCACGTTGGTGCATGCGATGGATGATATATGAAGCCATGCATTCTAAGCTTTCTGCCTGCATGGATATTATCTTATTTGTATTTGCTAAACAACATTGTACTATTCTATTCATCATCGTATCAGACCATTATTTTATTTCATGTGCTTGTGCATGTCACACTACTCGACATTAGGAAGTTTTCGTTTAGCTAAAAGGGGTTAAGACTTTAAGGTTTTATGACAAAAATTATATTTACAATCACATTGGGACTTTAGAAAAAAAAAATTATTTTTATTATTATCAATCACTTTTTGACCTACTATTGCCTTGTGGGAAAGGGTAGTTGATAATTAGTGGTTTTCTAGTCATTTTTTTTTATTATTATTTGTGAATGATACATTGTTGAAAAATTAGGAATTTTCAATCACTAGAATCGGATATTTAAGGGTTCTAATTAGAAATATTAATGAGAAATTTTTCGTGACTGGAAAATGATTAGAAACTTAAGATTTTGAGTGTAAATCACAAATTCTAACCACTTTGAGGATTTGGTAAAAGATTTTTTGCTATTATGCACCACTTTTTGACCTATTTTTAGGAATTGTGCTTGTTACATTGCTGAAAAATTAGGATTTTTGAGATATTGGAAATCGGAAAATTAGGGTTTTTATTAGAAATATGAGTATATAGAATTTTGTTACTGCAAAATGTTAATGGAAAATCATAATTTCTACCGCTTTAAGGTTCCAAAATTAAAGATTTTTGTTAATGTAAGTGATCTATTGGCCTTCAGAGTTAGTTATAGGCAACTTAAACGAAATTATCTCTTTATGATACTTTGTTGACTAATGTCACAAGGCAGTTTCATCCAGATTGCATCTTCAGTTAGTGGGTCTAAAAAATTCTTTGTTGCTATCATCTCATTTTAAAAATAAATGTTATGGGAGATGGGATAAGTAAGATTCAACGATATAGCTACATTTGTATACTAGTGTAGGGGTATATACATACATTGGTAGGCGTGGACTAAAGATGTGTATATGAAATGGCTGAGGGGAGTAGTACACACGGCAGCTAGTATGGTACAGTGTTATTGGTGCACGCGTATGGGGGATTGCATGTACTTCTACACAGCTTATCATGAGTTCAAACATTACAGAAGGGAAAATGTCAGTGTTCAATTTGGATCACCTGCAGTTTTACATAGTATAGTATGGTAGGATCTATAACGATGATGAAGGAGAAGAAAGAAGAGGAAAAGGACGTTGTTGTTGTTGTTGTACCCATGCATGCAGGGTTGTACATACCTACCTACAAAGTCTATACTCCTCTCTCTCTCTAGGACAGCTCGAATTTATTTGCTTTGGTCTCCCCAAAACTGTCATTGCATTAATGGGTTTTATTTTTGATAAACTGTGGTTTGGTACGTCAGGTCCATATGGAGATTCCAGTCCATAGTTTTGTATAATAATCAAGTAACATTTTTCCAGAAGTTAATGTTATTGCATGCTGGCTAATAGAATAATAGCGTTAAACATATAATATATATACATAAATGTATATTTCAACTATCATTTTAAATTTTTAGTTGATATGGAGCACATGTTTCAATTTGGTATGAGAGTCAACCTAATGAAAAATTATTGTCAAGTAATTTGTGATTTGATCATTATTATTTTTAAGTTTGAGTCTCTTTGTTAATGGTGGGATATGATATTATATGATATGATTGCAGGTTTGTTCAACGTGGCAAGCGGTGTCACGCTCCGATATGCTGTGGGCGAACTTGACGGGGCGGATTTGGAACCGCCGCCACCTCATCCGCAACACGTGGAGGGATGAGTTCATGTTTTGGCATCAGACGGCGAACAACTTTCGTCGGGGGAGGTACGTGTATCGCACGCTCCATTTTGCGCCGCCGAATGATGATAATAACGACGGGCTATCGTGCCGCCGACTCGCGCTGTCCGATAACCACCTGGCGGCGGGGTTTTCGGACGGGACGGTGCGGTTGTTTTATATCCCGACTAGGCTTCACCTCTCCACGTTCCGCCCTCATCACCGCGACCGGCTCGGCCGGTACTCCAGCGCGGTGTCGGGGAGCATTTTGACGGACGCCCAGCTCGTCTTTGCTTCGCTGGACGGCGATATTCATGTGGTTGTCATCGGAGATGCCGCGCCGCCGCGCCGGGCGCACCTTGGGGACGTGGTGAACGACGGCGCTTTGGTTGATTTCACCGGTAGTGACCGGTGGTGGGTTGGTCTATATGCAGGTACATTAATTAATTCTTATAAGTTTTGTTNTGTGTAAAATTAATTCTACAAGATGAGAGGGTTCATTGTGTGTAGTAAGCAAAAATTTAATCCCAATTGATTGATTGAGTCACTATAATTAACCCTTCTATAAGATGTGAGACGTTTGGGGTGGACGATTCTACCTTTTTGTCACAAGTTTAACAGTTAAATGTATTAATAGATACTCAAAATTGATGTTAACAAATATTTTTAAAAATTCTAAATTAAATTTATTAGCCAAATACAATGCAACTAAAATTCCAATAATAACTTTGAAAAGTTCTAAGCTTTTAAAAATGGAGAAAATGTCAAATAAATTTTTAAAATGGAGTGAGTGGTGCATTTGAAGCCTCAATAGAGGAGGCTGAGTCAATAGTACTAAAAAAAACTAGTATTTTGTACTAGTAATAACAATAAATAAATTAGTTTAAATTATATTTCATAATTTCTTAAAATGGTAAGTTTTAACTACCACATTGACGGGCTATGGGACACCAAGTCTCATTTTATTAGGAATGTATAGGCACAGGAATATTGAATGAGGGGTCTTGTTGGGTTTAAATGCGGGGGAAAGGTAAGCGAGCAAAATATTAGGAAAGGTATTGTCAACAAGACTTCACTTAAACCCACAATCGCAAGCATAATAACACAAGCCCCAGCACACTAAGCTACTCTAATCTTATCTACCAAATGGCAAGATGCTCTATTTATTTAGGTGAAGAGCGCTGACAACAAAGTAGTGAATCGGGAAAACACATGTGTGGCCAATAATGGAGAGTAACAAAAGGTTGCACACTTATCAAACACTTAGATGGATCAATAGCACTTGTGACATTATTATTATGAGGGATCTCTAACAGTCTAACACTATATAAGGGTCATCATGTCTCTCCTGTAAATATCAACTTTTAGTTCATTATAATCCTCCTAGCTTGATGGTCGCTTGTCCGAACTTCCTATAAGAATACAAGGGTTAATTTGACCCCTCATGCCTACATTATTATTCATAGCCCACTATTTGGGGCTAAAACACATATTATTTATTATTTATTATTTATTATTCTTTGGGTTGCAAGTTTAGGCCATTACGTTATCTCAGACGCCTCGGATAGTAAAATTACTATTTTCTCACCCCTCATTATGTACACTTATGCCCATTTTATGATGAACCCAATCTCAATAAAACCATCATTGGCGCCGTCCGTGGGATTGGATTGCTACGAAAAGTACATGTTCCTAGTTTCTACCTATTTTACCCTTACACTTTAAGTTATCAAACCTGAGATACGCTGAAATGACTGAGTCACAAAGCAAACGTCACCTAGCGCGCAAGAGCACCTTAGTCGGCAAGGCAGGGGTCGGTCTGGTTAGTGAGGGTCGATTCCCCATTCATGTAGCACGATGGGTATGACTGGTACTATAGCTGTTGGAGGAGACGCTCTTACTTGGCACATTTACTTGACAAAAAAATTTAAATTTGAGTTTAATAATTGTGGTTACTTTCTGCTTGGCACACTTACTTGACAAAAATTTTAAAATTGAGTTCAACAATTGTGGTTGCTCTTAAATCATTATATTTATAAGGTTCAAATTTAGATATATCTTTTTTATTTTAATTAATTTGTTTATGTCACATTTTTATTTAGACCTCATATTTGAAAGACAACTATGACCACCTTTGTCAATTCTAAATCTTGACCATATTTAAGATAAACATGTCTATCTTCAACTATATGCCAATGATGTCACACTATGTTCAATGATTATGTCTTCCTGCTGCTCCATGCCATGGTTGGCAAGTGATGGTTGATTGGTTGTAGGGACTTGGCCAAATTATGCTATAGAATTGGGTCCATGTTTATAATTTTAGAACTCTATATTCACAATTTTATATCTCAATATACAAAATTATATTACTCAATATTCACAAATTTTTAACTTTATATTCACAATTTTGTTATATAGATTCAAAAATTGTGAATATAGAGTATTTAAAATTGTGAAAATAAAATTATAAAATTGTCAACATAGATCACCCGGTCGATGGCATAACAACAGACTTGACTTTTTTTTTTTTTTTTTTTGGAAAACACAACAGACTTGACTTGAGTGACTTTATACATTTAATGAAAAATTTCAGTCGTTTACAAGATTGTAAAGGAAAATTTGTATACTTAAGATCCCAATAAGTATTAGAAATTTAGGTATTAATAACACATAGCAATCACCTACTGAATAAGTTATACTCCGTATTATTCATTCAAAATACGAGATTTATTTAACGCTACTTAAAATAAGTTGACCAAGGGCCTTGTGGTCCAGTGACATCAAACCCTTCCCTGTATAAGGGAGGTGGTGGGTTTGAGCCTCAGTGGAGGCGTTGCTGTCTCTTTGTTCTTCAGTAGGTTGAGAAAGTAGTTTATGAACAGATACTACACTGTAATAGAGTCAGTAGCATTCAAAAAATAAAAATAAAAATTGAACAGCAATAATAAATTGAAATAAATAAGTAATTAATATACCAATTTATATTATACGAAGCATATTTAATCATATTATGTACAAAAGTATATATACAATACCATTATATATGGTATCATAAAATTTTCTTCACAAAATATAGGACAAGTAATATTGTTTAATTTGATTATTATAAACATATAGTATCATTTCTAAATGCTTTATTTATTATCTTAAAATATATATTGTGACTTATTACACATGTCATTATCCTTTTATTTGATTGGTGTTGAATTGATTAATCATATTGCGAAAATGATGCAAAATTTTATACAAATAATGTTTACCTTACCTACTCAGCATAATTTTCCATTACCTAACTAACTTTAATATTAATCTAAATATAATTTTATAAAGTATGGGTTTGAAAAATAAATTCTATATATATATATATATATATATATTATTTGACTAACTATTAAGTAAGTTCCACTTGCAGGGAATACTTTATTTAATTAATTATAATAATTTCAAAATAAAATCAATCAAAAGACTTTTATTTTTATATTGATTTTTTGACAGAAAATATGCAATTATTATATTGTGGACCATAATCTAAAATGCAATGTGAACTACTAATATATATGATTTTTTTAATATATCGGATGATTATTTTTAATATACTAACGATGCATCTGGTTGAATGGAGAGAATTAGGTGGGAAAGGAATTGCAATTCCATGGGAGATTAATAATGTAAGAATAACATGGTAATTTTAAATCCCGTGTTTGGTTTACAGAAATATAGTTATTGGGAAATTTCAATTCCAATGTTTGGTATATATGAGAATTGAAAGGAAATAAATAATATAAAATTTAAAATGTCCATACTTATTATTATTATTAATCCTAAATGACCAAATTCAAATTTTACTTTTGAAAATTTATGTAATACGCTGTAAATAGATCCTATAATTGCATAATGAAAGCAATAAAATAGATAAGAGGGTTTTGAGAAAAACATATTTGGTTAAGGTTCTGTGTTGAGAATAGAAGAAGACACACTATAATTGAAAGGGATGTCAAACATCAATTGTGGGTTAAAAAGAGGAGTAATTTTGTCTCAAAATCATTTTTTTTCTTCCTAAAATTCATAAAATTGAAATTCCGAGAGGGCATGAGATTATAATTCAATGAAAATGAGGGAATTTCAATTTCACAGAATTACAAATTCCTTCCAATCAAACGAATGAATTTCTTTGGGTTCAAAATTATGTGAAGATTAAGTGGGAATGAAATTATAATTCCCTTCAACTAAACGCACAGTAAATGTTTATTTTTTAAAAGTTATCTTTAATGTATTATAAATTTATTTTTTGTATATTTTTTTAAAAATAAATCTTTAATACGTTCAAAATAAATATAATCTTTTATGAATGGTTCACATTCTAAGATAAGATGTATTATAATCGACAATATAATTTACCAATCTCATGATGCTGGGCCCACATAAACAGTGCGCATCACGCACACATAGGTGCGCACCGTAAGTTATCCTGCGCATTAATACGCCTCCTACTTCCTAACTGCGCTTAATATTATTCCATAATTATCATTTTATTTTCATTTTATGGTGTTTATATATCCAATTATTTTTATATTTTTATTTTTATTATTTTTAAAGGCAGCAAACTACTGTTCGCCGTTTAGTTGGAGTAATAGTAGAAATCTTGCCCAAAAATACTTTACCAATCGGCGTTTTCCGACCAGGTCTCTCGCCGTTCGCCGCCGTTAGCTGCCGGAGCGTATTTCTAAGATCCTCAACTTTGTTATATTGTATGTGTAGCACCTTGCTTTCTCAAGTGGTTAATCTTTTCTTTTACTGTTTTTAATTTTAATTTTTTTCGTAGGCTGGATAACTTCACAGATGTGCCCTAGCGCGGATTGCTCGGCGTGAATAGCGAAGATCTAGATAGTTGCAGCAGTGTCGGGGACGGCGCTTCTTTTGATCAGCGTCTGGTCTGATTTATTTCGATAACTGATTTTGCTTAATCGGTGAGTAGATTTTTAGCTTAGTTGATGTGTTTGGTGTGTTTTTATTATGTAATTTTGCTTTTGATCTTGAGTTATAGCTTGGATCTTGGTTAGATGCGGATATTTTTGGTTGTATATTGCAGAAGATTGGATTTGTTGTCTTAAATCGTAAATGCTTTGGTTTTAGCCTGGTTTGAGTTGAATTGAATATGAGTTGAAATATCTTTGACTTGTGCTTGAAGATCTTGCATAATTCAGTGGTTGTTCTGAGCTGATATTCGACAATATAGAGTTAAATTTACCATTCATAGCTTTAGATAAATTCCTCATTCTTATGTGTCTTATGTAAAAGTTTAGTTTTTCTGATATCTTGTGTGAATGTTGGATTTTGAAAATACTAAAACAATGAGTAATGTTTGAAATTCATTGTCAAGACGAGATGTGTCAAAAATGGTTTTTGTATTGAGTGTTATTAGTATGGAATCTTACTGAGGAGGATCATTTGCTATGGTGCCAGCATTTAATCAGTTGTTTTGTGAAATTCGATGTTGTTGATTGGTGAAATGTAAAAATTGAGTGTCCAAATTTATGTAGGCTATCTGTGTTCATTTGCAGGAGACTGGGCTTAGTGGGCTTCAACTTACCCCAATGAGCTGCCTATAACTATCTTTCAGCACATCTTNAAAAAAAAAAGTTCATATTAATCTCAAGTTATCCATTTTCATTCCTTATTCCATCTTCCTGCATTTGGCAAAGCTTTGACATGATCAGAATAGTGCTCACCTCTGCCTGATATTCATACTTCTCAGCCACAGCTCCTTGTTTATCAGATGCTGCAGATGTTGACTCATGTCGGCTTCCAAGAAACAGCCCTCCTCTTGCATTAAATGGTTTTACTGTTCTCATGCTACCGTGCCTTTCCAAAGCAAAAGCTGAATAACATCTGACTTTGGCATCATTCTCACCAGCCTTCTCAAAAAAAAAAAAAAAGTAAAGCTCATTAAACAAAATGGCAGCTATCAAATATTGAAAGGACAAAAGAAGTTGCAGGTTACAATGACGGTGGGAGTAGCTGACCAAGATATAAACAAAGTTACATGGTAGATGGGATCGATATTAGGCATTAGCAAACTAGAAATTCAGATAGCAAAAGGCATAGCATAAACAGCAGAAATATCATTCAATTAGAAGAAAAGGGACCGCAAAGCAATAAAGTAGCAAAAATGAGAAACATCTAGAAAATATGATACAGTATGCATACAATATATATCAACAGCAGAACAAATTTTAACCTGATTTCCCAGCGTCGTCATCAAAGCAAAATTATTTACATTTACTGAAACCGAAGTATGTACTCATTCATCCCCCAACGAATATTCCGGTTTCAGCACAAACACAAAACTTCATACCACAAACTATTTAGTTTGTGACAATTCCGAGAGTATGCTCATCCATTTCCAAAAATATTCCGAACACTCCAAAAACACATAAATCCAAACAATTCATTTAGTTTCAATAAATCCGAGCTTAATTTTGTCCATTTTCCAATACATACTCAGTTTCAAATCAAACCAAAACAAAAGCGACGGAATACAAATGATAGAGAAGACGCGCTAATATATGAATACCGGTTGGTTGAGGAGATCGGAGGATGAAATCGGAGCAGCTGCATTCCGGTAACGTGAGCCGCCAGCGCGCAGGGCAGCGGAGAGAGAACGCCTGGAGAGCCTATGCATACTTTCTTCAAGCGGAAACGAGGAAAAAGTAAGTAGAAATGTGAAAATGAGGAGAAGGCGATCAGGTGGGTGCTTGAAGAGAGTGATGAAGGAAGAAATGAATGTGGCGGTTAAGTACTGGTAGGGTTTTAGGCGAGGTTTAAGCGTTTAACGAAGCTTCTGGAGATGGGTAATAGTCTGCGTTTCATGGCAGAAAATTTCTAGGCCGTAATTCGACGGCGTTGGGATGGTAATGGGTAATATTGTCATTTCACTTCGTTAATATGTAATTGCAGATTGAATTGCATTATTAGTAGATTCAATTGCAGTCCATCAATGTGAGAGTATAAATCGGGACACCGAGTATTACTTCTTTGGCTATTTGACCATTATTTAGTTTGATGTAATTTTCCAAAAAAAAAAAAAAAAATGCTTGCTTCAATGTAAATGTGGGCATAACACATGTATTTATAGGTTGCATTTCACCTAAATTCAAATTAAAAAATATGTAATTATTATTTTGTATTTTTTAATATGCTTGCTTTTGCTTTACATTACTTGCAAAATTAATTAATATTTTTATAAAAAAAAAATGTATATTTTTATCGAATTGTAATAAATAGCATTGGAAATTGGAAATTTGTTAAGTTACATCACTTACATGTTACTTCAACTGAATCCGAATCAAAATAGGGAAAAAATTGCAAAAGGGCATTGTTTTTATTAGGTGGCCAAAATATATATATATATATATATATATATATAAAGAAAATCGAAAACGACATCGTTTCTACTCAACCGCAAAAAAAGTTCTAAAATTTACTAGCCAGAAAAAAGCAAGGATTTCATTGGCCAATCCCTGCTGCTTATTATATATATAATAGATAATAGATAATAGATAGATTAGATATAGTTACTCTAGAAAATAATAAGTACACCCTGAGACCCATGAGATGCGTAATACATTTTATAACGATATAGAAAAATATTACATTTTAACTAAAAAATTATTATACGTATTAAGTAAGACGGTTTCACACAAGACTACAAAGAGTTACTCATTGGAGAATAAGCATATATGTTTTACATATATGATCGCATCCGAGGCCTTACTAATGATTGAGCGCCATCGACAAAGGTGTTGGTTCCAGTCATGTAGCGCGAGTCATCACTGATTAAATAGATGACGGTTGAGGCAATGTCCTTTTCAACGTCAAGCCAACGGTTTAGAGGCGCTGCTTCCCCGACCAACTTCTCTGCCCGCTCTTTTCCGACTGATAATGGATACTCGTCGTGGAGATGCAAGCCCCGAGCAATTCCATTCACCCTGATTTGGTGCTTGCCCATCTCCATTGCAGATAGCTACACAAGTAGAACAGTGTTCAGAAGTTAGAAGAACTGATAAAGCATTGCTAGCAGAGTTATACTACAAGTACTCCCAATTTTTACTCTCTGATGTGGTGGACACTGATAAGTTATTCTTTTCATGTGGATGCCAGTAAAAGTGTCAACATCAAGATTTTGAGTGTGAGAGTAGAGAATGAGAATTTACTATCATATTTTCTTGGCTAGAAATGAATTGCCTCATATTGGCTTAATATGCATCAAATCAATTGATAAGACGACTTGCCCTGACTAGCTGTTGGACCCCGGCCAAACATGAGCCATATGCAGCAGCACCTTGATATAGTCCTCTCTCCGCCCCTATGATCGAGGACAAATATACAATGGACCCTCCAGATTTTCTGTCCCGCATTCTTTTGCACACAGATTTCAACAAAAACCAAGCCGCCATGAAGTTTATCTTGACAATCTTCTTGAACTCATCTTCCGCTAACTGTAGAGGATCTTGCATCTTCCCTGTAGCATTTTATCAGAAGCCCTAAGCAACTTGGTATCTTGAATTACTATACTCCCTCTGAAGGGAAATTACTACAAAACATTTTGTGCACTTCTAGAACAATAATACTTCGTATATGGTTCAAAGATCAATCGAAAGAACAGTTATGATATCAATATCACACAAGTTATGTCTAACAGTTATTTTTCATAGAAACTAGCTGATTTACCCTCCCGCTCTCCTGTACTCCGCAGTCTACCTTCATTGCCTATTCTATATATGAAGCCATTATGCTAATATTGCAATTTAACCACTATAATTTCCTACCTATAAAAAACGCATTCCACTCTATATCTCGAGGACAAATTAAAGGTGGTACAGAGTTACCTTCATAAGTATAGCAGTGTACTAAAGCATCCAAATAGCCCAAAATATTCCACGCCTTCTCCACTGCTTCATCAAAAGCCGCTTCTCTTTCTTCTTCCATATTCAAGCCCACAACCTCCACTACCACAACACTACCATCTAGAGATTGCCTTATCGCCTTAGCTACAGTCTTCAGTCGGCTCTCGTTTCCCATTAAAACCAACCTAATAAATATTCATAATAACAGTTCCCGTCACTTTTCTTCAACCATACAGATGCAATCAAATTTGAAACTAGAATCACAAATAAAATTGGAATACAGGCTCCGTTTAATAATAAACCAGATAGAAATGTGTATGAACTTTGAATTGAGGGAGAGAATTTACTGGCAACCCCGCTGTGCTAAATGGCGGGCAATGTTGTTGCAGATCTCATCACCATTGGAGGTAAGCAACACCTTCTTTCCAGGATTTTCCATACTTCAGGAATAGATTAACTCTCTAACATAATCCAAAAGGGATAAATCAAGGCCTTTTATAGACTTAGATAACTACATTTACCCATCTAGAGTATCCAGAAAGCACAAAAGCAAAACATATGAGCAATTTCACATTTGAATGCAATCAAAGTAACTATACTGAAGACCCAAATTTTCTTTTTCTATACAGCAAACCAAATAGATCATAATAGCCCCAGTACATGTGCCTTGATCATAAAGTTCGCAACTCTCAATCAATTGAAACAATCTGTGTTGGGAATTTTCACCAAGAAATTTGAAAAATAAAATTCTACACAAAGAAACAAGACGGAAATACTGTTAAATCCAAGGCATGAAATCGTGAATCACACCGAGTGTAAACCCAAATCCTTTTTCTAATGCTGGACAGAGGCTACTCAAAATCTTTTCTAACTCTATTTTTCGTTCACATATTATCCGTACTCATATTATCCGTTTTGAGTACGTAATATATCAAATTAAACCTAACATGAATTCACTTTAATCCAACCCAGATGAAGTATAATTCACTCAAAACTTTGCCTCAAAGTGACTTTACATACTATTTTTAGCTAATTTTCCAACACTCTGCTGCCCAGCCACACAAGAATTAGGCCTAAACATGCTCAGAAAGTCCGAAACCAGATTTCTTTTCAACATCACAACACGATTTTCCACTAAATTTCAAGAAATAACAGAGAAATTCAAACGCGAGCCCAAACAATCTTTTTTTTTCCAGGCAGAAGAGATTGATAACAGCAAACATCAATTGATCAGCATATCTATCTACACGCAGGCACAAAAACATAAGAAGGGGTGGCGATAGTCCACGAATGAAAAGGAAACCAAGAAAAATCTCACCTGTTGCCGTGTTTCCGGAGCTTAATTAGACACAGAATTACAGAAAAGCCGAATGCAAAGAACAGCAGAAAGTGAGTAATTGCCTTCTGTGGAAACACCGCATATTAAAGCTGAATTCCCGAACGGAACAGCAGAGAGTAATTGCATCCTGTTGAAACTTGAAACACTACACATGGCAATGGCAGCATTGATTAGGCCCCACCAGAATTTACAGTTGGAATACGACTTGAATCATATGGTATACCAACTATGAACTGTGTATAATTTATATCTAAGTTTTAATGCTACATAGGGATAAAAAAAAGTAGAGATGATGTGTCTTATTATCGATCAAGTATAACTAATATACTAAAATGTCAAAGTACATCGTGACTTGTAATATGGTTGATCAAGTATAATAACATCCATATCAATTTGATTTTTTTGCACAATTTTTTAGAAGTCACACATAGGAGAGAAAGTGAAAACAAAAAACAAAAACAAAAAAAACATTGTCATAGTGTTCCCTCCTTCTCTCTCCTTGGAATAAAATTTACTTGTATCTCCTTTTCTCACATCCACCTTATTATGAGCTCGATAAAAAAATCGCCAAAAATTCATTAGTGTAGATGCTCTAATTGAACAATTATGATTAGATACAATAATACGTCAATACACATAATGAGATTTAGTAAAAGTGAGAAGGTGATCCATAATGTATACGTGAGGAGCTATTTATATTGACTTCAAACAACTTATGTCATGATGACATCTTACAAGTGTATTGACGAGACATTCTTTAGTTGACTAATGTAGTTGACCAGTAAGCGATGCGACAGTGCTCTTAGAAGGCTATGTTGGGCTACCTCAACAATGTCGTAGGTGTAGATTGGCTAGTTTGGCACTTGCAACCTAGATTGAGATGATTAACATTAGCCTTAGTCAAAAGCAGTGGGATTATGATTTGTTACGGGATATGTTTTGTCCTCGGGATGTAGATTTGATTACAAGTATCCCTATCTCGCTTTCAGGGGTGGGTGATTCTATGTACTGGGGTAGGGAGGAGAAAGGGGATTATACGGTGAAAAGTGCTTATAGGCTTGCAAAGGGGATTGAGAGGGCGGTGAGGGAGTATGGTTGGACGGGGGTGTGGAATTTGAATATCCCTCCTAAAGCTAAATGTTTTTTTTGGACTCTATGTTCGATGCACCTACCTACAAAGGATTTCCTTTATATGAAGAGGGTTAATTGTGATCAGGTGTGTGTGTTGTGCGGCCTTGCAAATGAAACCACCATTCACTTGTTTGCAAATTGTTCCTTTGCTCGAGACTGCTGGCGTGAGTTGGATGCATCATGGCAATTATCTTATGTGGATTCTGCACAATCTTGGTTTGCCGAAATGTGGGAGGTACTCCCTCTGGCCATGTTGGAGAAGGTGGTCATGGTGTGCTGGTCGATGTGGGAGAACCGAAATTCTAAGTGCTGGCACGACAAGTGTATGCCGCCGCGGGCTGTGGTTCGCTATGCATTAGCCTTTGCCGAGCACTGGAATATGGTGAATCATGCAGCGAAGCGGAATGGACTCGTTACGAGTGATGCGGGGCAGTCTTCGATAGCTTGGCAATCTCCACCGCCGAATTATTTGAAGATTAATATTGATGTTGCAATGGATGTGCATCGCCGAAGGATGGGATTTGGATGGGTTTGCCGTGATGAGTTGGGTTTTGTGAAAGGAGTGCATATGTCTAGCATGATGCGTCTATACTATGTTCGTGAGGCGGAAGCGATGGGTGCTAGGGAGGCTTTGAGTTGGTTGAAGAGTAAGGGTTAGGAGTGGGTGATCCTTGAAACAGATCCTCAAATTGTTACTAAAGCGGTGCAAAGTGGCATGGATTTCTCTTCTTTTGGGACTATTGTCCATGACATTCGTGTCTTGTTGCATTCTTTATCGTATGTTCGTTTTATTTTTGCTTAGCGTAATAGTAATAGTGCTGCTCATACTGTAGCTTTTCAGGCTTTATGTAATACTGAGGGGGTCTTGTTGAGTTTTCAGACTCTAGCCCTCGGTTTCTGTCTGGTCATGTTTGATTTATGAATGTTTGTTTTTCTTCAAAAAAAAAAAACATTTATCTTCGCCATTTATACTTGGATTAGCCCAACCAAAAGCTAATCCATGTGTTTGAAAGATTAAACCATTTATTATTGGGATGTTTATAACCATATCAACCATGTATATCATATTTGATTGTATCATGTATTATTATATTGACACTATAAGAAAAACTCATACACACATAATGCTTTAAAAACAAAAAACAAAAAATTAAACCCACAATGAAACTGAATAAATAGAGATACAAATAACATGTTGGGGCGCAAGTGAAGCACAACACAAAGAATCAATATCGAAGTACAACTTTCCGCCTTGAACCCACAACCTTCTTTATCGAAGTACAACTTAGTGCCGTTAGACTACAAGAGTCAAAGAGTCCATAAAATCTTTTTTTTTTTAAATTAGTTTTTATTTTCAAAGCAGGAGTTAAGAGATTCAACAGGCTGTTCGGGTCGTGGGCCTTCTCTTCCTACCAGGCCCTTTACGTTCGAACCCTGTGAAATCCGAATACCTGCCCAACCCGCCCCGCAGTCCCGGGTCTGCATCTCTCCTTCTTCCACGCACTACCATTTCTCTGCGTGGTCTCGCCATGACCACGTTCACCACCCACTCTTCCCATCAATGCGTCGCCATCTCCTGATCTCCCCGGCGATTCAACAACACCGCTCACTTCATGAACTTCATCGCCGCCGCTCGAAATGGTAAACCCGCCCAAACTCAAATCTCTTCATTCCCTGATTCACCGCCGCCAAATCAATAATTGTATTCACTCTTATCGTCTTTGGTTTTCATCCAAACCCGATATTTCCGAACTCTTTGACTTTCGGAGCAATCAGGAGTACGGAGAAAATTCATCATCGCACTTAGTTTCTAAGGTCTGTGAGATTCTGTCAAATCGTCGGTTTCAATGGCAACGGAGCTCGGAGCTCAATTCCTTGAGCTCTGAGCTAAGACCGCGCCACGTGGCAAGGGTTGTTGAGATCCATGAGAACGCTGACATAGCTTTGCAGTTTTTCTATTGGGTTTCTAAGAGGCATTTTTACAAACACGATATTGATTGTTATGTGTCGATGCTGAATAGGCTGTTGCGGGACAAGAAATTTGAACCAGCTGATCATGTTAAGATTTTGATGATAAAAGATTGCAGAAATATGGAAGAAATGAGGAGGGTGGTTGAGTGTTTGAGTGAGATTAGGAAAAAGGGACTTGGGCATGGTTTGTATAGTTATAATACTTTGTTGATTCAGTTAGGAAAGTTTGACATGGTTGATGCTGCTCGGAGTACTTTTAGGGAAATGTTGAACTATGGGATCCAGCCAAGCTTGCTAACTTTTAGCACTATGATTAATATATTGTGTAAGGAAGGGAGGGTGCAGGAGGCTCATGTGATTTTGAGTAAAATGTATCGGCATGAGATGAGTCCAGATGTTTTCACTTACACATCCTTTATGCTTGGGCATTGCAGGAACATGAATCTAGATGCAGCCTTTGTCGTTTTTGATAAGATGGCAAAAGAGGGAATTGATCCAAATGCAGTTACTTATGCAACTCTTATAAATGGGCTCTGTAATCAGGGGAGAGTTGATAAGGCAATGGATATGCTCAAGGAGATGACTGAGAAAGGGATTGAGCCAACGGTGTACACTTACACAGTTCCAATTACTTCATTATGTGCACTTGGACATGTAGAGAAGGCTATTGATCTAGTCTTGAGCATGAGAGAGAGGGGTTGTAAGCCAAATGTTCAAACATACACTGCTCTTATTAGTGGGCTCTCTTGTTCTGGTCGCCTTAATGTAGTCGTTGGTTTGTTCAACAAGATGTTCAGAGAGGGTCTAATTCCAACTATAGTGACATTCAACGCATTGATCAATGAATTATGTGCAGGGGGATTCCTCAGTGCTGCTTGTAGTGTTCTCCAGTGGATGAAGACTCATGGTTACCCACCAAATGCTGAAACCTGCAATGCTCTTATTCATGGGTTCTGCATGGTAGGAAACATAGAGAGGGGAATGATTCTATTCAATGAAATGCTAAAGTTGGGCCCCTCTCCAACGGTGGTTACATACAATACACTTATCAATGGCTATCTTGAAAAGGGTTTCCTGGAGAATGCTGTTAGATTGTTGGATTTGATGAAGAACAATGGACTTAAGCCAGATGAGTGGACTTATGCACAACTTGTTTCTGGTTTCTGCAAAAGGGGGAAGCTTGATTCAGCTGCAGCTTTCTTCGGGGAAATGATTAAACAAGGTTTGAGTCCAAACCAGGTCAATTATACAACATTGATTGATGGTCTTGCAAAGACAGGAAAACTGGATACTGCAGTTGCTTTATTTCAAAAAATGGAGGAGACTGGGTGCAGTCCAGGTATTGAAACTTACAATGCCATTATAAATGGCTTATCAAAAGGAAACAGGCTTTCTGAAGCAGAGAAAATGTGCAATAAATTAACCGAAAGTGGTCTGCTCCCTAATGTCATTACCTACACAACATTGATTGATGGGTTGTGTAGGAATGGTGGGACACAACTTGCATTTAAGATATTCCAAGAAATGGAAAAAAGGAATTGCATGCCAAATCTGCATACATATAGTTCACTTATCCATGGTTTATGTCTTGAAGGTCAGGCAGATGATGCAGAGATGCTACTCAAAGAAATGGAGAGGAAAGGATTGGTTCCTGATCATGTGACATATACTTCACTAATTGATGGATTTGTTGCTTTGGGTAGAATAGATCATGCATTCTTACTTCTCAGTCAGATGATTGATAGTGGCTGCAAACCAAATTATCGAACCTATATTGCGTTGGTGAAGGGATTGCAAAGAGAATCTCAGTTAATTGCGGAGAGGATTGCAGTTCAAAACGAGACAGTATACGGCTATTCAGATGGGAAGGATTCTTGTATTGATTTTTTATGTAGTTTATTAGATAGAATGTCAGAAAGTGGCCGTGAACCCAGTGTAGATACATACTCTACCTTAGTTGTCGGTCTGTGTAAAGAAGGTAAAATTTACGAAGCAGAGCAGTTGGTAACACAGATGAAGAGCAAAGGCTTCTGTCCAAATGATGCAATAGATTGCTCTCTTTTGTGTGCCTATTGTAAGGAATTGAAAGTGGGCCCTGCTCTAGAAATTTTTGACTTGATGGTTTTAAAAGGTTTTAAGCCTTCCTTATCAATTTATCAGCTACTTATTTCATCTCTTTGTAAAGCAAGCTGGGTAAAAGAAGCTGAAGCTTTGTTTATCAGCATGCTTGAGAGGCAGTGGAACTCTGATGAGATTGTTTGGACTATCCTGATTGATGGTTTGCTTAAGGAGGGGGAATCAGAAATGTGCATGAAGCTTCTACATGCCATGGAATCCAAGAATTGCCCTATAAATTTGCAGTCTTATCTTATCTTGGCAAGAGAATTGTCTAAAGCAGATAAATCTATTGATGCTAGGGAAATTGCTAATAAGTTAAGAATTGGAGAGACGAAAAATGAGTGCAATGTCTTTCTTGCATCAAGCCTCTGAAACATGGTGTTGTCTAATACGGATTAGACAGCTGTATCTCCAATCTCCATTGACAGCTCCTCTGTGATGCATTGATTTTAATGTAATGCATCTTTGAGAAATTGCTCTGTGGTTTTTCCTCCCAATTAATTCAATGGTCAGAAGATGATGGACTTTCACCACTTTCTGGTACTGATATTCTTTTATTTATATTTCTTTTAGTTCCCTTTCTTCAGAGAGTCTTAAAAGAAACAGACACTAAATCATATCAATTTACCTTCTGTTACAGAACACCCATCAGAGGAAATGCGTGGTGGCAAAATGCTGCCTGAGCTTCAGGGAGGAGCAGTTAATCATTTTCAGGTAAAAAGCACAAGTCAGCCTCTTGAGAACCAAAAAAAAAAAAAAGAAAGATCGTTTTCATGCATGCTGTTTGACACTTTAACCCATGAACCGAGCAATTTCTAGTTTTGGTACACCATCACATTCATTTTCCAAACTGGATTAACTACTGATCTAGAAATTCACTTTTGATCCCCTTATTTCCTCAATTCAATATTACAAAACCCATATTTGATATTCTTATCAGACATTCAAGCATTTACAAAACCCATATTTGATATTCTTATCAGACCTTCAAGCATAGGTCCTTTATGAGTTTTGCTTCTTTGCTTACTACTTGAAGTATCTTCAGACGAAAAATGATAGAATAGTTATGCAAACTTCAGAGGAATAAACACGCAAATGGAAAACTGACATTTTTCTGTGTTCCATCACAGGATGCAGGATCAATCACATATGCAACTGCTTGGTAACATGTCCATACATCTCGCTTGTCCATCAAAAATGATAATGCAAATTTGAGGTACTCGGTAGAAGACACACCCTTAGTTGTGACACCTAGTTATTCATTTCATTTCTTCTCTATTCTTTGTATCAGAAATCACATAGGTATGATTGGTTCCAATTCTTTTATGAAATTTCACGATATAAGGAGTGAAGGAGTAGGTTGCCGGAGTGAAGGAGTAGGTTGCCTTGTAAAATATAAATGGTTGGCGCGTTTTAGCTGTGGTAGATCATAGATGAGCCTGAAGGCTCTCATAAGAATACCGATAATAAGGTGAGAAATTTTTGGTATAGTGATCTTTAATATCATCAATCATCACCATTCATTTGGTGGATGTATTACTCACCCCTTTAATCTCTTGCATCATACAATTTGCCTTTTGTTTTCAAGAAAAAACTGCTGTAAACATCCCCACTCAATAATGCAAAACTTTGTGTGTTATCCTGAAAGTGATCTCACAAGGATCTTGTACACTACAGAACCCAGAATTTGTATTTACTTCTTTGGCATTAAGTCATTAACAGTGTGAAAAGATGACAGTAATGCTATTATTGCTGCCATGCGAAAATATTTAAATACTCAACAATAGCTTGTCAATGTCTTTCCTCTTTTTATTTATTTATTTATTTATTTTTGGAGCATGAGAAATTGGACCAAAATGAATGAAAACAGGAGAAAAGAACCTAATACCCCCCAGGCCCCAATGCCCATTCTAGAATACCTAATACCCCCAGGCTCCAATGATCATTCTAGAATGTTTGCTATTTATTGACCCTCAGGTTGATCCAGTGGTCACGGAAGCAGTCATAAATTTCACTTCTAATGAAAGAATGAGAGTTTGAATCGCATGAGCGCAAGCTTTAGGTATTGGTATTTACCTGTCATTTAATATTTGTGGGTCTGAATAACATGGCCCGCTTGTGATTGACGGAATTTAACATTTTTCAGTAAGAATGTCTACTATTTATTTGTTATAAATGATAAAATTATTATTTTATTTTATTCTGAATAGCTTTCTCCTCTCAAGACCTCTGAATTTACAAGAGTGAATGGCTCAATATATGTTGTCTCTACAAGGCAAAGGTGGCTATTTAGATTCTCAAGGCAGCTATTATTCCAGCGGAATTTGCAAGAAACTGCATTCCAATTTCCATCATTTGCAAAATATTTGATTTTTTTTTTCCGAAAATACTCATAATCTAGTAGCATAATAGTATTTTAATTCAAGAATAATACTATTAACATCATGCTTATTTGACAAAATATGTATAAAACGGGGTTTCTAGGAATACATTAATTTCATTGATTTTTTTGTTACTTAATAGCCTATTCTTCTCTGAACTAAATATACTGTTATTTTATATTAAAAAAGTCTTAAATTCAATTCTCAATTTCATTCAAAAATATACCAAAAAAAGATTTTATACATGATTTTTTAAAAAATAAAACATCAAAACAAACAATATAATAGGTCTCTATTTTCAGGAATGCTATTTCATTCTCAATCTATTTCATGAACCAAACGTGTTGAATATGTGTAAGGAAAAAGGGAATTAGGAAAAATAGAAGCAAGACACCTCAAAACGAACATAAGAGATATGATCTCGGACACTTTTTCTTACAACTACTACTCGTTGACACGATATGAACGGAGATAAGAGAAAACGTTACTGTTATTTAATCAATGTGATTAATGGTACCTTTGTTGAATCATTGCTCCGGAAAGGATAAATCACACCAATACAAGTCAAAAAGAAGCCAAAAAGGAGAGGATATATTCAATCAAGCCCTTGTCTTGTCTGAATGGCCATTACCTCCCCAATCAGACCTCTAGCAACAGGAAGACAACAAAAAAATGGATGCTGCAATCACACACACATACAAGAAATCATAAGCACCTTCCAAAGCTCAACAACACATCTTAATTCCCTGTTAGAATAGCATTAAAGACAAACCGACTCAAACAATACCTAACCTTGTATTCCTTATCACAAACCCTTCCAAACACTTTCAGCCATCATTCCATCCTCATCTTTGGCTTCTTGTTCTTGACCTTTTGCCCTTGTGGAAAAGTCCCTCCGCTTTCACTTACATTAACCCCTCTTAGACATTATATGTATGTATTTATTGCCTTTAACATATTGGCCCTGTTTGGTAAATGGTTGATAGCCATTAGTTGATTGGGTTAGAGAGTATGATTAGTTAATAACATTAGCTGATTGTAGAAAGGTATTTGATAAATTAGTTGTTAGCTGATAGCTGTTTGATATAATTTTTTTTCTAAAAAAACTAATTGAAAAAGTTGTTTTGAGCAACTTTTTAAATTTTAACATTTTAGAGTTATAAAAAATTGATTAACACTTATATTAATTTTTTAATCAAATCAGACAGCTAATAGTGGTCAAATAAGCCAAAATTAGCTGATAAGTTAACTATTTTACCAAACATGACCATTATGTACTTGTAATTAAAGCTGTCAAAATAGGCTTCGTCCCCTGCACGGCAAAAAGAATAGGTCAGACTTTGAGTTTTATAGCCCGTCCGGCCCACTGGCTAACTTCGACAGCTCTACTTACAGTTGCAGTTAATATATTATGTACTTTTATTTTATTTACGTGTATATAATTTGCTAACGGAAGGTACATAATAGATTAATTACAGATACGTAATCTAAACCAGAGTCCATAATGCGCACGGTGGACCATGGTACACGATATAATTTGCAAACCCCTCTTACCTCAACACACCATATCTCCTTGGACTTTGCTAGCCAGCAGCCGATTCTCAGCCCCCATCATACATCATCCTTGAATATAATATACCATAGAAAACATGTTATTTGGTGACACTCTCCTTTATATATGCCATGTTTAGCCTCATAGGAGGGCCACAGCATTACCTGTTTACCTGCATTTTTTTTCATTTCTGTTCAAACAGGCTGTGATCATGGGGAGGGAAACCAGGGACCCAGCAGCTTTAGGGTCTTCAATTGCACTTCTGCAAGAAAGATTCAGGCAGCTGCAAAGGGCAAGAGAGCAGAGAGAGGTGAGGGAACTGAAGCTGCTGTTTGAGCCTCAAGTTATGAGTCCTGCCAGGAGTTTTGAGGTGGGAAAAAAGCCTGTTTTCGTGCAAGAATCGGGCTTGGTTCCGTTTGGGGAAGGCGATAGGGATCCACTCACACTTGGACTCAATTTGAGCAGCAGACGGGCAGATTTTCAGGCTATGAAGAAAAGGGCATTATGGTGGGGTGATCAGAAGATCAGTGTGAGCACAGGGTATAGAAAGATGGAAAATTGTGATGTGGATACCTCTCTTCATCTGTAGATGTAGAATGAATCATTCTTTTCTTTTTCTTTGGTTTAGATTTTAATGTATACTCTCTCTTTTTCACATATTTGTCCTAGAGTAAAGAAGGGGAAAACACACCAAATAAAAGGAGGACTCATGTTTGGTGATGATTCTGATGTTCAACTCTCTGTCACAAACCACTATCATCAAGTTTATGTTTTTAACAGCACAGACGAAAAGAAACAATAACGTCTAATAGAATTTTTAGGCTAAGTCACACCCACAATTTCAGACTCGAGCCCTTCGGGGGACTCTTGTAAGTTTGTAAACCGGGTCGAGAGTGACCATATAAGGTGTGCTGCAATCCAGTTCTCACAGTGATTTTCTTTGAACACTGCCAATTGGTTCTCTGTTACCATCCTCTTCAAATCTGCAGTTGAAGCGTACACTTTTAATGGTTTCCTTTCTACATCTATTGCAAAGGAAAACCATAAATAAAATTAAATAAACATCTGCTTTCAAAAAAAAAAATAAAAAAATTAAATAAACATCATTTATAGGACTTGAACCACCAACTTCCTTAAAAATCACAGTATGGTACAAAAAAATGTCTTTGAGCTATGAGCACTCAAAAGAACCTTCTGCATGACAGTGATAAACAAGAAATGGAGAGGTCAGCGAATCGAATTTAGGATGTAATAAAGATAAAAACCGGGAGAATGTAAAGAGGAAATCAGTATGCATATGAATGCCAGAATAATGAACTTGTGATCATTGTTGCCAAATCAATGTAAAGAAACATTCAATTGAACAAACTGTGGAAAGGCAAGACAGAGTAAAGCTTGGAACTCTTGTTAGTGCAGTGCAAACTTTTTTTCTTTTTTTTTTTGATACATTAAGTTTCAAAGCACATAAGGTTCCCTGGTTCCCAATGGGGGGCACGGTTGCTGGAGCAAAACTTTAAAGTGATCAATTAAATCAACTGAGCTAGCTCCACGGGACTAATGAGGTGCAAATTTTATCAAAGTAACACAAGTGTTGCCTCTGCATCAATTGCAGCTGGCTTCGTTCTAGAGATTGTTGGACGGAGAACTAAAGGGTCAAGTCAGTATTTTGTTGTGTATACATTCAAAACAATGTTTGAAACAACCATTAACACAGTACTAAAGGGAGTTCCAACTTTACCATATGTTCAACTCCGAGGCTTCCAACCTTCCAGGGAAAGCTCATTCTGGGCTTCAATGTAATATGCCCAGAAAATGCCAATTGTTGTATTGTAGAAGTTGCCATTAGGGTTTATTTCTTAGAGATGAAGTTAGGA
>CM008339.1:5183727-5197843 GCA_002525835.2 Ipomoea batatas
TGTCGACGTCGCAACCGCCAACAAAGCAGTCATGGAATAAGAGGTGGAGGCCGGAGGGTGGCGGCGGCGATGGTGGGGAAACGATCGATCTGCTTTGTTGGCGGTGATGTCTTCCTTTCACAAAATTATTAATTTTCTCATTTAATGAAGACCTAAATGTAAAATTACTAACTTGTCCCTAGACTTAACACCCTTCTGACGGATTAACAAACGGAGGACAATATTGAGCAATAACATAAAAGTCTGGGACCACTTTATGAGATCAAAGTCGTTTAGGACAAAATTGAGAAAAACCACTATAGTCGAGGACAATTTTGGGTATTAACTCATTAATTAAATAATATATGACTTGTTTGTCTACGATTATCTTAAAAAAATCGATATGTAATATGACATATGTAACTATATTATTACTAAAATAAATATTGGAAAAATGATAAAGAATTTAATTATAATTATTATAAAAACAAATTCAACGACCAATGTTTAGCTTAATTACCATAATAATTACGGAGTATTAGGCAATTATTATTAGTCAATTATAGTAATATATACAGAGTAATATATGTGCAATTATACTTTTTTTATACCTTAAGTATACTCATTTTCACCATATGTCCATATCGCATTTAGTTTTGTCTGCCTCCTCCATATTTAAATGAATTAGTTGTAATTATTATAAAAAGACTAACAATCCATGTTTAATTAATTTTTTAAAGTTTAAATAATTTAAAATTTTCAAAACGAAAGTATAATTAATTTTTTAAAGTTTTAAAATAATATTCAGCCAATTAGTAATATCCTTTTCCTTTTTTAATTTGCCTAATTTCCATTTTTTCCATTAGGATTTTTGTATATTTTCAATCAATTGAATTATAGCAAATAATTGTCTATCTAGATGCTATCTACATGCCTCTAGACAATTCTATAAACTAAGAGATGCTATGTACAAATACCGGAAAGCTCTAGAAAAATGTAGCAAACCTCGAAAATGCGTAGCAAAGTGCCCTGCGCGTTACAATATACATATAATTGTTTTTAGCCTCATTAAATCCTTAATCATTTATAATGCATAGTAGTTAGTTAATTAGTATGTACTAATTATACGCACACAAAAAAAAGTATGTACTAATTATTACATAACAATTTGGAAAGTTAAATGTAATTAACAATAATTTATAATTAGTATATATTTTTTGAAAACGAAATCAACTTCATTAATTAACTCAAAACCAAACTCGAAATACAAGGAGGAAAAGAATCATAAAAGTAATGAAATTAGTAATAACTAGTATTTTCGCCTGTGCGTTGCACGGAATGGATTTGTTATAATATTTTAAGAATATTTAGATCAATATACAATTATGTAAATTATAACATTGAATATTATATAGCGCAATTGATGAAATTGGTTGGATCGATTATGTTTCCTGATGTTTTCCTTGCTTGAATTATAGCAAATAATTGTCCAATTACTCGTGCGATGCATTGATAAATTCTTTATTATATATTTAGATAATAAAAATAAAGATGAAATTATAAAAAAATTATAATATTGAACGTGTACATTTATTTGATTATAAGATTAGTGCATCTTAGACCAATGTCATTCCTTATTCTCGCCTTTTCAATACTCTATGTGTCGTTTTTTTTTTTTGATAACAATACTCTATGTGTCGTTTTATTCCTCGTTCAACGGACCAGCCTACTCATACGTCTATTCGTATTATTTGGGAGAACTCTCCTCCAAACTTTTTGTTGCGTTTCTTTAATTAATGCAGTTTTAGTTTTATTTTAATATATTCAAATGGTAATATCCTACTAACGTGCATTAATGTATATAACCAAAATAATTTTATATGAATAAATGGAGTAAGATTGACCACGTTAGTAGGATATTACAATTTGAATTTTGATATAAATGGTTAGAAACTAAAATATAATAAATTTGTATTTTATTATAGATTAATACATATACGTGCATTAATGTATATAAGCAAAATAATTATCTGAATAAAACGGAGTAAGATTGACCACGTTGGTAGGATATTACCATTTGAATTTTGGTTACAAATGGTTAGAAACTAATATGCATGTAAATATGGAAAATCATAGCAGAAAGGCAAATAGAACACATTCCATTCCCATCACTGAACATAAGTGATCCCCTCTATATAAAATAAAAAATAAAAATAAAAACCTTCAAAACAACACATGTACAGCAGCAACATAAACACTAGTGAAATACATAATCGGGCCTTTACTTTCAACAGCCATCAGACTTGTGACTTCTGTTAAGAAAATTAAGTTACAGACTTGAATTAGAACCTAGACTGCTGTAAACTGTTAAGTGTTAAGTAACCCTAAAAAATATTATTATGATGTCTCCAAAAAGAATGGTAGAATCTGATATCACAAATAACGGTACAAGAAAACAGAAGATTTCAAGGTAATTTTGCAAGTAAATAAATAAATATCAAGACGAGCAAGGAATAAACATCAATAAATAAATATTATGTGCTTTTACATAAGAGCTCAAATTGCAATTCAGTTACTTATTGTGTGCTTTACATAATTGCTCAATTTGAATCCGGTTACTTTAGTACGTATGTTCCGAATTTTGAAAATGAAGAGTGAGAGAATAAGTGCATGCAACAGTATGCAAAACTTAAAGCAACCTGGCCTTTCTGGGTTAAAATTGCTCTGGCGGAGAATCATTTTTGCCTCAATAGATTTCTTGAATTCCTCAAGGCGGGCAACAGTTTCCTGAATCATCACAAATTCGCAAACAGTCTTTATAACTTAATATCATTAAACAGTTGGTGGAATCAGTTTCAAATGCCATACCCTAGAACAACTAAATGAAAAAGTGGCATGGCATTATACCTCATCTTCATGTTTCTCTTGGTGTCCACCTCCAACACGGCCTTCATCCTCTGCATTTTCCATCTTTCCTTCTACTAGCAGCAATTATCTATCAAAGAAACAAATTAGGGATTTCGAAAGTCGAAATTTGAACAGAAAAAGATAATAAATTGCAATTATTATTATGAGCAGGCTCTAGAGCTTTACATTTTTCCTTAGTCGGAGAGTTGCTTACAAATCATGGAGAGTAGCGATGCAGAACCAAATCGGGTTTTATAGGCGAGTTCTCCGGTCAGCGGGCCATTTCAAAAAAAGGGAAAAGGGGGAATTTAAAAAAAAAAGTACATTAAAAAAAATGAAAATATGATTTATTTTTTTTAACCATTGCCTACTAAATTCCAATCCTAGTTATAAATGGATGCGCGGGATGGCTGGTAGAGACTGAGTGATTTGGGTGCGAATTGTCCCCAGGTCTTTATTATTAAAATTGCAATGAATTGGATAATGTCTAAAGTTAACTCCCACACAATTAACCCTACCCCAGATGTCTGTTCTAAAAGATAGGCCAATGGTTAAGCAGTATTGCAATGAATTGGATAATGTCTAAAGCTAACTCCCACACAATTAACCCTACCCCAGATGTCTGTTCTAAAAGATAGGCCAATGGTTAAGCCTGACTGCTTCAATGCACTCAGGATTCCAATACTTTACCCCCTCAACGGGAGGGAGGTGCCTTGGACTATATTTTTTCGGGCACGAGCCAATGACGGATAGATAGATTTCATGCAATTTTCCACCATCCTAGGGTACCACTCTTCCGTATTTAGAAATGAGTATGTTGGCGGGCTGCACACCCATATGCACAATGCACCGGTTGTGCAAGTGCTTTAAGCCATTTAAGATTCGATTGACTACCACAGATAGCGTCTCCTTCTGGGGAAAGTGCATCCCCAGGAGGGATCCGCCATCGAAAATGGTAGAGTAACCGGGCGTATCCCGTTACTGAACAGCTTACGGAAGATATTAGCCTAATAATATTGGTGTGTCTAACTGTTTGGAGTATTTCTAATTCTAAATTATTCACATATGGATTTTCAATGGACCTTATCTCAATTTTTTTGGGATGTATACAAAAGAACAGTTACGTGTGCAATCCAAAAAAATAAAACAGTTTGAATTTAAGTGAAACGTACGTGTGCAATCCAAAAAAAATAAAAAGAACATACATTTGAATTACAAGTAGTCCCCCGCAGAAAAACATGGCAAATCAGAAGCACGAAAACACATAAATGCAGCAGCAAATTAAAAGGCAGATTTTACAACGTAACTAGTCGGGCCAGGTAAAACAGCAATCAAGAAGGCAAGTAGTCTAAGTCTAATGCAGTACATGACAAAAGAATACATGTACACGGGGCATACCGCATATACCCCGGACTCCAGCAAGCAAGAAGGAACAAGAAAAGCAATAGAATACTAAAGGAGAGGAAATAATTTAATGAACGAAGGAGAAACAAAACAGAGAGACATGAGAAAATGAACCCAAAAAAGTTGGTGCAGCTAGCTAGCCAAGATGCCGGCAGAGGACTGGTTGTCGGAGGTGGCACCGCCACATTGTCGGAGAGATATAAATTAAAGGTCTGCTTCTTGAAAGTTCCCTCCGTTTGGGGATCCCGGCCAATTTGATGACCCAAGAAGTTGATTCCCTGCTCAGCCTTTCAGCAGCGACATAAACGCCGGTACGGTTTCTACAACAGAACAGAGTGGTTGGACTGGAATCTTTCTCCGGTGAAGCAGTGATACGTATGAGTGGATGGAGATCAGAGGGCCATGCATCGTGTTTCGGCCGGAGCTCAAGAACTGGCAATCGGGGGTGAGAGGAAGCCAGCCCGAGGCGTCATCAAATTGCATTGGGTTCCACCAAACGGATCGCCGCCCCATCTCTGATCTTTCAAGAACGTACAAGAACCAGATGAACTAACGCATCTCTCCGACCACCAATGTTGCCTGCGGTGTCACCACCAAGAATATATGGAAACTAACGCATAATTCTAAACAACCATTATAACCTGAGAATTTCTGGGAAGACAGCAGTGGAGAGATTACTGGGAGCTAACTAGGTAGGCGACTGGATGATGAGTATTCTCATCATAGCTTTAAACATATATATAATATATAGAGGTGGACTAACAAATCATTAATGTAATTTCGTTTGCCGGCATTTATTTGAAGACATCTATTTATAAAATCCACCAAATGAACCGATGCTCCAGACTGGATGGCTGAGTGATTTGGGTGCGAATTCTTCCCAAATTTTCATTATTGAAATCACAATTAATTGGATAATATTCCAAAATTAACTCCCACACAATTAACCCTACCCAGACGTCGGTTCTAAAGGATAATTCGGGATTTATCTAGTGGTTATAGTTCGGGATTTATCCGGTGGTTACTTTACCCCCTCATTGAGGGGTAGGGGTGCCTTTGACTTATTTTTCGGGCACAAGTCAGGATGGGTAGATAGGTTTCATGCAGTCCTCAACAATCCTAGCGCTATCGAACCCAGCCAATTATGCACAATGCACCCCTTGTGCAAGTGCTTTAAGCCAATTATTGTTTGGTTAACAGGTTTTTAGAATACTAATTTGGAATAAGAAAAAACTTACTATATTTACATTGAACTTGTATTGCTTGAATTCTTGGATTGTTGGATGGTTACAAATGAGGCCCCGTTGAGGGTATCTATACATATCCACCTTTTTAACGTATGGTAGAGATCTACTTAATCCTATAGCTATGATTTATTCTCTACAATCCTTAAAACTCTCTATAGAATTCCATAATGTTGTAGAATATTCTATGCATCTCTACAACCTCTGGATGTTATCTACATGTCTCTAGACAATTCTATAAATTAAGAGATGCTATGTACAAATACCGAAAAGCTCTAGAAAAATGTAGCAAACCTTGAAAATGCGTAGCAAAGTGCTCTGCGTGTTACAATATACATATAATTACTTTTAACCTCATTAAATCCTTAATCATTTATAATGCGTAGTACTTAGTTAATTAGTACATAATAATTAGGAAAGTTAAATGTAATTAACAATAATTTGTAATTAGTATATAATAATAATGAAAATAATTATTTAATTATCTAATCTAAAAACATAATAAGTCTCAATCCAGGTTATACCCCTGGTTTATGTCCGTCTTTTCTGTTAATTTTTGTTGTACTTTATACTATAAAAGTTGTACTACATAATTTTTTGGACAAAAATATCCCTACTGTTATAACTTCTGTTATCTTTTTCACATTATAATTACCATATGTGCACATGCATACACAATATTTTTTCTTACATTCTTCAATGGTAAGTTTGAATTCATTTATATTTTAATTAAATATTACCATAGTTATATTTAATAATTTATCATTTCTATAATTCTTACTTCAATAATATTAATATTAATATATATATATATATATATATATAGTTATTTAAAAATATTAATATTATAAATGAGCAGCAACATAATGCATTTGCAGTTGAATTGAGACAAGATTTTTGGATATCAATCTGTGGAAGTTGTTGAATTGAGATAATCGAAATCAAGTATTATGTATAACCATATATGAATATGAATTTATAAGGGATATATCTCTAATTAGAAGAATACTATATTTTTTCTCAAAAAAAAAAAAAGAAAAAAAAGGACTATATTTAAACAAATTTTATTCATTTTCAAAGACAAAAATATTGTAATACAACGTTGAGTACCCTTAAAATTACAGTAGAATATATTCATCACAATGGATTTGAATTTCTTGTATTAATTTCAAATACATACACAAAAAATTTTTTACTCGAATATCTATGAAACTTCGACAACTAAAAAAAATGCATTATATCTATTTCAAAATGATTTACTAATTGGGTTTAAATATTGGGCACAAGTCTTCGCGCAAAGCGCGTAGAAAACACTAGTTATGAATCATAAAAGTAATGAAATTAGTAATAATTACATAATGACTACAATTTTTTTTGTACTTATTACGTAAAAAAAAAAAAGAAATAAATAGAATAATAATACGCTTGCAAATAAAAGAGAGTGATAAATTAGTGTGTTCATATTTATGATTCATTTAACAAGTTAAATTTACCATACACATTATCATGAATGTAATATTCATCCGACCATATTGGATAAATATTCTCAACATTAGAGTTACCAATCAACATCATTATTACAACGTTGTCCAGTGTATTGAATAATACAACATCATCATCTATTGCATTAATTTAGAAATATGTTGCTATTTCCTCCCACAGTTGCGTGAATGATGTTTCATCGAAGTAGAGCTCTAGTTTTCGATTTCCAACAATTAGCGTTAAAGTGTCATTGAAGATGTCGGAGTTGTTGAGAAATATGCACAACAAAGCATGCCAGTGAAGTGTAAGAAGAAGTTAGTAAATAAAAATATCACTTTGACGGAAATCGAATGTATAAGTTAATGTGTATTGTTTCTTACCGCTAAAGGTTGAGACAAATAAAACGGTGTTGTCGGACCTCTTTGTTGTGTTTCCACCTTCTCGATCAGGGTATTCTGGCTATTGCATTTCTAGAAGCCAGTTCTCCAATCATCAATCCACGGCCTCTACAACCCAACAATACTTTTCGTCACTCATTAAACTCTAACACTTGACCTGTCCTTTCCATTACACCATAAAAGAAGCAAGCTAGCTAAGCTTGTCTGTGGGGGAGTGCTATACATGTAACAACAAATAGACAAAGAACCATAAATGCCCAAATCGAGCATTACTATTATCTTGCTCTGAAGATGAAGTTGTGGTTTAACAGAACGAGACGGTAGAAGATTAATTGCTCTCGAGTGATATTTTGAGTTTTAACTCGATGGCATGTCTAGGCACTCTTCGTTCTTTGCATCTTCAAGGCCTTATTGATGGCAAACTAGTTTGAGTCTTGATTGATGGTGGAAGCAATCATAACTTTATCCAACCCGCAGTGGCAAATCAATTACATCTTCGGGTGAAATCTATTCCGTCATTTTGGGTGTATATTGGCAATGGTGATTATCTACATTGCACTGTGAATTGCGAGCATGTTCCCTTATATTTAAATGGCACTCTTTTTCCAGTGGATCTTTTTGTTTTGCCAATTAAAGGTCATGAGGTAGTTTTAGATGTGCAGTGACTTCAAAACCTTGGGGATATTACCTGTAATTATGCTAAAATTTCTATGGAATTTTTGTTGTTGGGTGATACATCGTCTCATCTATTAGAAATTTCAGCTGCACATCTCTACACTTTGTTTCTTAAAGATGAGATTCGTGGGTGTTTTGAGTTATTTTCAACTAAAGCAGAATTGCGGCACAAGGAATTTGAATGGCCTACCAACATTCCATTAGAGGTGCAATATACCCTGGAAAAATTTGAACCACTTTTCAACGACCCATCTATCTTTCCCCCTCGTCGTTTGCAAGACCATAAGATCCATCTAATCCCAGGTTCAAAGCCTGTCAATGTCTGTCCATACATATATTCATATTTTCAAAAGTCTGAGATGGAGAAGTTGGTTAATGAAATGGTGGAACAAGGAGGCATTATTCAGCCTAGCACTAATCCGTTCTCGTCCCTGGTTTTGTTGGTTAAGAAGCGAGATGGTTCATTCTTGTTTTAACATTACGATTCTTTTATAGTCAGTTATAACTACATATAACTGGTTGGTGTATGTGGAAATTTTAATTATATGCGTTAATGTCATCTTATGACACTTCAACCCCTCTTAAACTCACATGGATGCCGCCAACTATTTCTTTCACCGGTATTAGTAAATGACAATTTTAGTCAACATGTTTATTTATTAATTTTTTTTTTTTATCAATTTTCATTCCTGATTATTGTTTTAGTACCACTTTTTATCAACGAATATTATTTTAGTGTTAAAATTCATCACGACTGTCACCTCTTCGTTTAATACATGTTGAAATAAGTAGAATTGTATAATTAAAATTTTAATTATTGGTGTTAATTTAAAAAAGAATTGACAACTATGTTTTGCCCATATATTTTTCACAAATAACAAGTTTTTTTTTTAAGGAGCACTAGTTTCCGGCTGAAACCTATACAAATCGGATTGATTTTCGTTGGAAACTAGTAGAAACTAAACTGGTTTCCATCCAGGCTAGTTTTCAGCGAAAACCATCTGATTTCTATTAGTTTCCGATGAAACCAGTCTGATTTGTACTAATTTTGGGCAGAAACTAGTCAAAGTAGAAAATAGAGGATGGTGGAAGAAAGTCAGGAAAGCATTCTCGGAAGAGAATGAAAGATTTTATAGGAAGAAGCTAGGTAGAAGGAACAATTAGATATGAAAAATTAAATGACTTCTAAAAAAAGTCATTTTTCAGAAAACTTAGCTATTTTCTCTTTGATTGAAAATTATTTTCTGTTGACTTTAATTTTCCACTATCACATGAGCACAAAAACAATAAAAAAAGAAAATTTCAAAAATTATTTTCTAAATTTCCAAACACCTCTAGACTCTAGTAAATGCTAACCATGGTCCATGGGTCCAAAAAACAAAACAAAAAAAACATATGGTCCAGAACACCCCAGGCTGTATTGCCGCGAGTCTGGTTGGGTATGAACCAGTGACCAAAAGCTCCATTACTGATATTCAAAGTCATTTCTCATTAGAAAAATGAGGTTTCGATTCAAACAGCCATTGCTACTCTCCCGGTCAAGCCTCCTACCTCAGGCCGCTTCTTCTTCATCGCGCGCTACCTCTCAACCTCCTCCGATTCCTCAAAAGTTCTGTTCAGTAAACTACTCACTAACAGACGCATAAACTGTGGGCTTGAGTAAACAAGGAGTTTTTACTTTTTCCTGATTTATTTCTTTCGGAAGTTGAATTGTCGTTTTTTTTCGATGTTAGGTGTTCTTTTGGAATAGCATTTGATATAGATGGAGTCATTCTCCGCGGCCGGACTCCAATTGGAAACTCTCCCCAAGCTCTCCGGAGATTGTACCACGATTCCGGTACTTCTTTATTGCCGTTTTAAATTATATGGAGTATTTGATATGATATAGTTTATGCTGGTTTTCTTTCCCATTTTATGGGCTATGAGCTGTAATGCACATGTAGTTTAATTTTTGCTGCATTCAAACTTCGCGGGGAATGGGGAAAGCTAGTGTTAAGGAAATTTGACTATAAAGTTCTAATCTCTCAACAGTTTTGTTTATTGTTCATCTATTCTGCATTTGGATTTGATTTTCCTGTTAAGTAATCACAAGCTGTGGTTTATCGTTGTAGGCAACCTGAAGATTCCGTTTCTGTTTTTGACAAATGGTTAGTTCTTTACTTGATCTCTTGTTCTTATTCAAGCTAATGCTAATGTAGCTGATTTTCTTGTAACATAATGAATGTTTTCTTTTTAAGAATTTTTAGAATTAGGGGTTATTTTTATTTTTGTTATCCGATGAAAAGTTAGAATCTCTATAAAGAAAATAAATCTCATTTCACTTTCTACATTGAGTAAAGTTGTTTAGATTTGGGTAGTCATCAAGGTGTGATGCATGTTGGAGAAATATTGCAGAAAATAATTCATTGGTCATTTATTTAGGAGGTGGCACCCCAGAGTCCAGAAGAGCCGCTGAGTTGAGTGAACTTCTTGGAGTGAAAATATTACCTTCTCAGGTACACTTTCAAAATGTAACGTAACCAGTAAGTAAAGCAATATGAGAGTGGAATCCTGATGGCTTTTTCTGTGACTTTGAATTGTAGAATGGAGAGTGCCTATTTTATTTTATTTTGCACATGCTTCTGCATGTGAAGGAGGAGAAAGAGATATATAACCTATTAACCTGCATGTTTGTCCCTTCAATGCAGGTTTTACAGGGGCACTCACCTTTTAAAAATTTGCTGAAGAGGTATATCTTTTGCATTATGTTACTAAATTAGGATCTTCGACATTGTGGAGTATTTCTTTTAACACTTCATAAACATAATGTTAGTTAGAACTACAGGTCATGAATATTGGGTTCTGCTAAAACCTAGGTCATGAACATTGGTTTTTTTAAGGATATATGGATCATCAACATTGGATTATGTTTCTTTTACCATGGCTTCTACTTCTATGGAGATTAGTCTGGTCAACTTGCTAATATTTCTCAAAAATATAATTTCCAATAAAATTGAAGTGTATTTCATGTTTGATTTCCATTCTTCAATTTGGTGTTGTTAATTTGTTATTATTATTGGTAGGTTTGAGAATGAACTCATTGTTGCCACTGGAAAAGGTGAACCTGCTAAAGTGATGTCTGAATATGGTTTCAAGTAAGGACCATAACTTCTATCTGTCTTTTATGTTTTTCCAATTTAATATTGTAATTTACTTTATTGTTTAACTTGTGTTCGTGAAGAAAAGTTCTCTCAGTAGAAGAGTATGCTTCATACTTTCATGACATTGATCCTGTTGCTCAATATAAAAACTGGAAAACAGAGCCGGCATCAATTTTGCCAAAAAATTCCTCGGATTTGGCAAAAAGATATGATGTTTTCTCTGACAAAGTTAAAGCAGCATTTGTAGTCAGTGATCCTGTTGATTGGGGAAGAGATATACAGGTATTTTGTCATTGTATTATTGATAGATACAGATATGACTGTTATTTGCTTTTTAGCTCCTTGTGTGTTTTCCTCTTTCTTTGGACAATAATTGATATGGAATAGGGTATAAATGGGGAGCAGGTGGAAAGACTTCTAGTCAATTCTTGTAGGTAGTTTGCTCGAAGCTGTCGGCAATGTACTGTAGTATTGAAAAAGGGGAAACTAAGTCAGAATGAAAACATTGTTTTAAAGAAAATAATTTAAGGCAAAAGTAATACCATCAAGACCAGGTTACTCCCACAATTTTTGAGACTTTAAAAATATTGTCTGTGCTTGCTGACTAAAAAAGTATTAAAACAACATTATCTGATTCCAAAATTCAGTGAATACAATTTTACTGGTTTACACTGAGCTTTACTCATACTTTGTTAATTACGGAGTATTATTTTCTATATATATATTGTTGCCTTTTTTGTTTTTCCTGTAATAGTAATGACATTTCCTTTTGAAATGCTTATATGACTTGTTAAATGATGGATTCAGGTTCTGTGTGACATTTTAACATCGGGTGGTTTTCCTGGAGATGAGAATGAGCATCAGCCATTTCTATTCTTCGCTGCTGACGACCTTGAATACCAGGTTGGTGATGATACCAAATTGCCAATGGTAAAATATGCCTCAATTGCCACTCCATAATACCCCCAAAAAAACCAACTTAACAGAATCATTTTTTGCATGTAATTGATTTTGACTTGCAAGTAAAGGGTGCAGTGCTCTGAAAGTTAATTGAACTAATTCTAGTTTTGATTCTTGGATTAAAAGTAGTTCCCTGGAGATAAACGTAAAGAAAATCGGCATCTATAATGTTGTGGAGAAACATAAAGAAAATTGTGTATTCACAATATGACATATTCTTTTTACATATGGACCAAATTGCTATAGAAGCCATCTTGAGTTCATGCTCTTCTGAGTAACTCATTGCAGTAGCTTCTGTTATGACCTTTGCAAATGGTCTTCATTGTTTATCGAGTATTTACTGACAGGTGTCAACTTAGGACAGGCTGCATTTCCTTCTGAGCGTCTTGGTTTGGGTGCATTTAGAACTGCCCTAGAGAGTATTTTTAACAGGTAAATCCACATAGCTTCCCGAATTCTTCTTTGCAAATTGTGGGAGAAATCAGCCAAAGAAAGTAATTAATTGATTGCCGTCAATCCCCTATAATTCACATTTAAGTGCCATATTTCCGTTTGTTTATCCCCATTCGACATTGGCTCTTGACTATTCATGTATTAATCTTCGGTGCTCAATATGCAGAATTCACCATAAACCTTTGGAATATACATCATTCGGTAAACCAAATCCATTTGTTTTCAAGAATGCTGAGGCCGTTTTGAGACATCTTCATCATCCCTCATCATGCCAAGCTGATGTCCGCACATCTGAATTAAATGCTTACAAAACACTCTATATGATTGGTGACAACCCTTCGGTTGATGTCAAAGGTGCAAGGCAGGTTGGTCTCTGTCGTGAGTTTTTATCCAATCTTTACACAGAGTCGGCCTAGATTATAACTGCAAAGCTAAGAATCTCGATTGTTGAACTCCAGGCAGGGCATCCTTGGTTTTCGATTTTGACAAGGACTGGTGTTTTCCGGGAAAGAGGAAACCATGCACAATTCCCTGCTGATCTGGTATTGTTTTGGTCTTTATCGTTTAAGACCCTCAAGATTTATGCAGCTTCTGAACCCCTCTCATGCCAACCACTTGAAATCCAACTTTAGTGAACTTCATATTCATAAGTTGCCAACTGATATAATGTTGTTTGTATGCATACAGGTTGTTGATACTGTAGAAGATGCAGTTGAATTCATTTTGGAGAGGGAGTGTCCTGAGTCCTGACTTATGAGGCCATGAAAAAAAAAATCATCTATGGCTTCCTAATTTTTTTTATTTTTTTTTTATAGTTTAATTATTTGTAATGCTCAAATCTTGCACAATATGAAATATGACTACATATTTTACTTTCAAAGACTCATTCTTTGATTGGAATATTGGTATTACTTCCAAGGCTTTGTTTCTACAGCCATACCATTTGGGTTGTCTTTTTTAGAGGTTTATTAATCTTTCAATTTTGGGCAGCTTAGTTGGTCATATAAGTGAAGTTTGGAAAGATCATGAATCGAGTCTCACCGTAATATGAGAGTAATCTCTCAAAGTGATGGACTCTTCTTAGATGTCGGAAATGAGTATGAAGTTGTATGATGTATCATTACTTGACGTTTTGAGGAGATGAGACAATGTGAGTCTCGTCAGTCGTCACACAGAGAATTGTATCTATTTTTATTTTTTGGGAAACCAATTATACGGGTTGATTGATATTTTTGGTATTCCCTCTTGATTTATTTTATTTTATTTTATTTTTTTTGGTGGTAATTAAATCTAAATTTTATTTCAAACTTTTTAATCTTCCTAAAGTACCCCTAATTTCCCAACGGGGCAACGGCCCAACCCCAAACGGCAAAACTGATAAAAAGGATAAGGCAAAGAAGAGAACTGGAAGTCTGGAAGCATACCACAATCCTTCAATCCTCTATATCAATGGAGGCCACGATCCTCACCATAG
>CM008339.1:5197940-5212700 GCA_002525835.2 Ipomoea batatas
TGAAGGGCCCCGCGTCGGCCGTTGTCGGGACTTTGCAGGCGCCGGCTAGGAACTTGGTAATGGTGTTGCAGGCCTATGTTAAGAAGCTGGAAGAAGAAGGAGGGCAATAATGGTATGTAATTGTATTTTATTTTTGTCAATGATTTGAATTCTGGAGATGTTATGAGAATATGAGATATGGCATTTTGTATATTTATTCATTTCTTTTATACTCTCAATTTGATCAGTTAACTGCTTAATATTTTGTGCATTGTTGGTAGCAGTAATTTATAAATTGATTAGATTGGTTACTCCTTAACTGAGCCTCTATGGTGTTTTGTAGATGTGGACTTTTTAAGATGCAATGCAATTGCTATTACTGATTATTTATTAACAGGAAAGTTAAACTCTTGCTCTAATTCATAATTTCCTGTTTGCCATTTTGTTTGGCTTTGCTTATTGCATACTGTGGTAGTCTGGTAGATGGATGACGAGTTCTTGGAGTTTGATTCCCAGGCTTTCTTGCATTCTCAATGGATTAACATAGGGTAGGAATTTTTCTAGGATGGAGATTAACCCCTACCTATATTGGTTATTTGGGTTGTGTTTGAATGAGGGAGGAGAGCTCTGTTGAGTACAACTCTCTCTCTCTCCAATTTATAATTTGCATACTGTGGTAGTCTGGTAGATGGACGATGAATTCTCTTGGAGTTTGATTCCCGGGCTTTCTTTCATTCGAGATGAATAAGAGGAGGGTAGGAAACTAGGAATCATACTAGGCTGAATGATGAATGATGATAACTAAATGCTACGGAGTACTTTGTATTGACTATTTGGGTTGTGTTTGAATGAGGGAGGAGAGAGCTCTGTTAAGTGCATTTATTTTCCAAGCTCATAGAAAGGCTATAAACCATGGGAGCTCCGGGCTCCAAGTACTTAGAATAATTTATGCTTAGTGCTCCGGGCTCCTCACTCCCCAACACATACACGTGACTGAGATACAGAGTGACGCAATTACTCCGGAGTTGTGAGTCCCTCAGTCCAGTAGGCAGTAGCTTCTGCTAACCTTTTTAACGTATATTTTATGTTTATGCAAATTACCATCCCTTTGTAACTCATGAAGATGCACAGAAAGGTTCCTTCGAGTCCTGTAACCACAATTTGAGAGTGCATTTGTTTATCTGATCCATGCGCGCGATTTTCAAGTCAAACAAATGTTATCCTTGATATTCATGATTAGAATGTTAACTTTGTCACCTTTTCACTATGTCTTGCACTTTGGTAAAAAGCTCGTTTGTGTTCCATGATGCTTTGTATAGACATGTTTGTATTAATGATCTGCGAGGAAGAAGCATAGCTTTACACAATGGATCGATTAATTGTGATTAATTGTGTATACCATACCATACGAAACTGTTTAGCACTTCAATCTGTGAACACTTTATTCTTCCTTCTTCAGTTCCTTGTATTTCCTTTGCTGTTCAAGTTGCAGGTGAGGCGGGAGTTATGAGCCACATTGGTTATTGGTTACTGACAAATGACGATAGATGTATGCGTTTCGAGAGATAAAATGGCATAATCTAATTTGTATTGTTTTTTGATAAATATGAAAATGTTACTATGATGATGGATTTTTTATTTTTATTTGACCAAAAAAAAAAAATCATTTTTGGTTTCTATGGTTTTATGCCTTTTAACTTTTTTCAGACATTTTGAGCACTTACAAGTAGAAGTGGCTGGAAATTGTAGAGAAACTACAAACTTCTCAACCTTGAAAGATCTTAGCAACTGGATCCACAATTGACTTGATGTGTAAATTTATCCCATCAAAACCGCAAAGAAATTGAGATAAAAAGAATATAAAGGTTGCAAAAAGATTTCAAACGGAAAATGATGAAAGAGATGAACAAAAATGGAAAATGTTTTAAAAAAATGTTTGGAGATCAAATTACCTTGCATAAAATGGAGTTTCCATGGAAAAAGTATCAAAAGGACCAAAAGTAAGCGTGGAATTGTCACAAAAGACAATGAACTTCTATTGAAATTAATTCATTTAAAAACAGCTAGCTCAAAATCTCGAATAGTACAAGTGAACTAATAAAGCATTAAGGGGGCGTTTGGTTCAAGTTATATAAGATAACTAAGGTTATATTTGCTTGGTAATATAAGATTCTCATGTTTGGTTCAAGTTATGTAAGATTCCCATAGGGAATGTAACATAACCCCCCGATGAAGTTTTTAGCTATTGGAAGGGAATGTGAGATACACCCCGATTTCTTAGGTAATCTCACATTCCCTTATCTTATTCCTAATATTGAGCTTTTGACATTTTAATCAATTTATCTTTTTTTCGTTGTCTTATTTACCCATTTCAATTTTAAACCAAACACAGGAATCTAACATTCCCAGTTATCTAACATTTCCTAAGATAATCTAACATTTCGTGAACCAAACGCCCCCTAAAGGTAAATGAAAAAAGTGAAGAAAAAAAACAATAAGACTTGAATGAGCGAATTGCGGCTAATGGCGAGCGATGACTAAGTAGTGGGCAATAGTGAGTTAACAGGCCTACGACGATGGGTTTTGTCACTTCTTCGATCGATTGATTGATTGTAATGATATCTAGGTGGATAAATGCAAAGGGCAATTTGGGGGCTGGACTACAATGATGTCAAGTTATAGGTTTGAAGTTTTTCTTTAATGATTTGATAGCTTTAGATTTTGATTTACTATTGTGTAATTGAATTTACATTTTTAAGTTTGCCCAATTGATTTTAGGTTTGTTTTGCTAAAAACTAAGTCGTTTTGAGCAAAACAAACATAAGTAATTTTTTTTTTTTTAAACCCAACAACAATAGCAACAATGTAGACAACTCAATTTCTTAAAAAAAAAAAGAAGAAAAAAAGTAGGCGACTCAATTAAATTGGTTATTAATATCAGGTTCATCTTGGTTTATGGGAACCTAACACCTTGTTAACAACCAAGATCGAGTTGTGAGTACTATACCCAACACATTGGTTATTAGTTTAGTTGCCGTCTTTTATTTCTATTTTTTTTTAATCTTTTCTATATGATAATATATTTATATCAAAATATTATTATTTTTGTATTGTGTATTTAATACATAACTTTAAAAAGTTTAATACAATTATTACAAGACCTACGAGATTTGTAAATCGTGTTAAAAATTTGGTTACAATTGTCACACAAAATAACAATTTTGGAATGGAATTATAAAAATAAAGATGTTTGATATTTGAATGTAAGAATGAATTTTGTTGCAGATTTTCCGAAATAAAAAAATATTTGAGTTTTGTTGGCCTACTTTAATGCAATTACTACGTATCAAGTAATGTAATAAATTCGATTATCCGAAGAAATAAATTTGCGCTGTTCCTGTTTCTGTCTCTCTTTCTCGGGCCCAAAGCAGCAACGTTTCGCTCGAAGCTAACCTCAGCGAAGAAGGAGGAGGAGGAGAAGGGCAACAAAAATGGACGATTACACCAGAGAAATGATGGACCTCAAAACCCTCGTCACTCGAACCCTAGAAAAGAAGGGCGTCCTCGCTAAGATCCGGGTATTTATCCGTCTACATTTCGAGTGTTGCATACATAGGTGCTGTATATTTGAGTATGCTTAATTATGATGCAAATGTTCGGCGGATCTGATCAGGTCATATATGAATTTGTGCTTTTTAAATGCGTGTATTACTTTGGAATTTGCCCAGGAGATACTGATAGTTGATTCTTAGGGAGAGATGAAAGTTTCAATTTTTAATGAAATTAGGGTTCTTTTGGTTTTCCCCATTGAAAGGAAAAAAATTCACTTTAAGAAAATGGGTCTTTGTTGTGGAGGGTGGTTGGGGCCTTGGGGGTTTTAATTTATTTTGCTGGAAGCTGAAACTATGGTGCAATTTGGAGCATAAAAAGCACCTTATTTAGGTTTCTCATGTTGGATACTTTTGAAGTGTCAGTTAAGGTTCTTAACATAACATTCTAACCAAATAGATGATGCAGTAGTGTTGTTTCATTAATTATGTACGTTTTGATTTTCTTTCACTTAGAATGTGCTAGCTCAATATGACAATAAGCATTCTTAAGGGGGAAAACTAGATTTAGAGGGGAACAGTGTTGAGAATAGATGCTAATGAGTGGCGTGGTCATTGGAATTTATTGTTACTATGCTGATGTAAAAGTTCTTAGTCCTCTCAGCTAAAATTAATGATCTATTATTCGTTTCTGCATATCTCTGAGTCTGGACTATCTTCCCATCCACGTGGGATGTGAACCTGGTTCAACAATGATTTTTTTATGGGCATCCTTTTCAGGCTGAACTTAGAGCAAGTGTATTTGAGGCGATTGAGGGGGAGGATAGGGTGATTGAAAAGGAAGAAGGCTTGCCTCCTGCTCTATTGGGTAGCTGCAATGATCGTGCTAAACAACTCCACAATTCTCCTTCAGGTTTACTTAAATTTATAACATTGTATTCATCTTCTTGTGAAATCTCTTCATTAGCCGTCATATCTTTTAAAGACAGGAAGGGTTAAACACAAACTCTTAACTTGACCCTATATTTCTGAAAGCTGTGTATCAGTTGAACTGGCAGAGTACTAACTTGAAAAATATAGTTCATTGTACTTTTGGTAGATCTTCTCCTGATGATACACAAAACATAAATTACATTTATGTGGAGATTAGAATGTAGAGAGCGGTGAATCTACTCGTCTGATTTCAGCAATTTGATTCTTGCCTTGTGCATATGTTGTATGATCATTTTAGATTTGTGCACTTCTAGTCCCTTTTGCAACGGTTGTCTTCCTGATAAAGTTTGCATAATGAGAATATTTATGTTACTTTCCGTTTTAAAATTGGTATTCTGTATTAATTGCAAAATGCGATTTGATAAAGCCAACTGTAGGGTTTTTCATTTGGATTTTAGGTACTTCCTCCACAATACTGATTACTGAGTTACTGAACCTATCAGTCTATCACTTTAGGGTAACTGGAAGTTTAATTATGATAGTGCCCTATAGATTTTTGCATTTTAAAGGGTATATATTTTCGTGTAATACTTAATGGCCTAATATATCCTTGCACTTGATGGTCTCCCCTCCTAGAATGAGATCAGATGTAAACTCTCGTATACCTTTTTTAGGTGTCCTCAAGTTAGAGAAAAATTCTCACTATGGTTTTGATGGAGGAATAAGCATTTCTTGATTTTAAAGTGTCTCATTTGTACCTAGATGCCATAGTTCTGGGTCTGTCAAGAGAGCTAACGACTGCATGTCTGCATTGAATATGCCATTTTATGGCACCATAGGTTTCACCTCTTTATTTATTTATTCAATTATTTTAATAGTTGCATTTCCCAGCTCTGATGGTCTGATGTTCAGATTGAATAGTTGGAAGGAGAAAACAGTGTAACCTGCTTTTGCTAATCACCTTCTCATTCTCTTGCTTATTTTTTCCCGTGTAACAAATGCAGGAAGGCTACTAACTGCACTGATATGTGAATATTTGGACTGGGCTCAGCTAAACCATACATCTAAAGTTTATTTGCCAGAGTGTAATTTGGTAATCATGTACTGTTCCCTTCTGGTATTAATTATTTTTTTTTTTTATCAAATTTATCCAGCCACTTTGATCGATTTCTAATATGTTCTTTTATTTTATTTTTTTGGTATGCTTCACTGCAGCAAAAGGATTTCTGGAAATCTGAGTTAAAAGAATTTAGTAGCAAGAATGGGTATGATATTAATAGGAATGGTGACAGTGGTCCACTGCTTTTGGACGTCCTTGAAGGATTCTTGAAGTATGAGGTATGAGATAATATCTGCTAAAAGATCATAAACGCTCATTAATTTCCTTGTTTGCATGTTTTACTTTAGCATTATGTTATGCCTATTGCTTGGCTTTAATTTCTTGGCCGAGGATAGAATTTCTATGCATTTGCTGCACTTTTTTAATAACAAAATAGTAGAGTATGAAATTAGTTATAGGCTATGATGCACGGAAACTTCGAGAGGGTAGTGTTTCTCCATTTCGAAAACATTTTGTTTTTGAAACTCCCTAAAACTTGTTCAAGAACATTTCCGTGTCATTTTCTAATTAGCCAAAAAAATTTGGAGAAGTTTCAGACCATTTCCTAATTAATAAAAAAATTCGGAAACACATTTTTGGTTTAGGAAACTTGTTTTGGGTTTTTCTTTGTTAACAAAAAAATTATTTATGGGTTAAAATTAAAAAATTGGAAAACTTAAATTAAAACATATTTTGTCTTATTTCCTATTTTTGCTGAGATGCTAATTGTTTCCTAGTTCCCTCCCTTTCGTCTTTGGTCTTCGTCATCTTTTTGACTCCTAACACGAATCTGACCGGCAGTGGACAACATCAGCATCTATCAGTTTCTCAACTTTTAGATGAGCCTAAGTTGGAGTATATATATAATTAAATTTATGAATATTTTGGATTTTAGACATTGTGTTAATTATTTCAAATAGACTTTGTGATATTGAACTATTTATTGGTAATTTAATGCATTATTTTTATTTGTTCGTATAATACTTTTAATCATGAAACTAGTAGATAATTAATATTTATGCATATTTAAGATCAGTGTTGAAAAAGTTGGCCTAGGCGACCGCCTAGGTGCTAGACGGCCGTCCGATTAGTTGGCCGAGTTGACCGACTAGTCCGACAAGTCGGTCATTTTTCCTCTATGCGTCACCCCGTTGCTTTTGTTGGAGTTCGCAACCTCACAGCCACCCATCGCTCGGTTGCCCATTATAGTTGTAGCTTGCCGCTTCACCCAGAGCCCCTCACCTTGTCGGACGGCTAGATTTCCTTCGCATGTCAAAACCCATCGTCGCAGCTCATTATTGCTGCTTGGAAGTCATCTACTCATTGCCGTTGCTGAAGTTGGAGAGAGATGGTACAGCTTCATTGGTGGAAATATGAAATTTTGGGACTTGAAATTAGGGTTAGATTTTTTTAGTCTTTGGAGAGTTTGAGCTTAGGCTAAACTTTTAAGCATTGGGCTAGACTTTTAAGTTTTGGGCTAGGGTTAGGCTTTATTGCTTTAATTTTTTTTTTTTTTTTTATCAAATGTAATGAAAAAAAAATTATTAAGAAACCTTGGTGCCCATCCGCTGCCCGATGAGCACTTAGTGCCTTTTACAACCTTGTTTACGATAAGAATAAAATTTGCAGATATACACTATGTTTTTTATATTTACACTTTTCCCTCACGTTTCGTTTCTTACCTTTTTTAAAATGGCTGTTTTCCCGTTTCTTGTTTCTCGTTTTCCGTTTCCCGTTTCCAAGCACCTAGTGCCTTAATGGCAAATATATTAGAGCTCTAGCTTTTTGTGCTTTGTCTTGAAATATTCCTGTCCATGATACCCTCAGAAGGAAATCTACAAAGTTGTTAGAATAATAATCTAGAGCAATGNTGAGTTGTTCCGCAAAGCTTCTGGGAAATTGTTTCTAGTGAGCTGTTCTGTGTTGTTGTTGTCTGTTGTTCCTCCTTTGTTTCTGATTATTGTTGGATTGTTTTGTTGGGTATTTTACCATGTCTTTGGAGTATTTATTCATGCCGTTTGTTGGGTATTTATACCATATCTTGGAGTATTGATTCATGTCTTTGGTTTCCCTTTTTGCACTCTTGGTTTATTGATTCCTTGATTCATTACCTAGGAGTTGGTTTGTGTTCATAGTTGAGATGAACACTTTGTTTGGTTGTTTTGGGTTGAGGTTGGAGTATGAGTATGTGATGGTGGATTTGTTGGTACCTCTTGGAGGTTATTGGTTTGACTGTGCTACTATTGACTATTGACTCCTGACTTTGGACTTCGGTCCCTGTGATTGGGTTGATTACCCCTGTGATTGGACTTAGGTCCCTGTGATTGGACTTCGGTCCCTGTGATTAGACTACGGTCCCTGTGATTGGAATTCGGTCCCTGTGATTGGGCTCATCACCCCTGTGTACCAGATTTCTGGGTTCTGACTCTTGACTTCTGACTTCTAACTGGGGGATTGACTTGGTATGATGGTTGGTATGAGGGTTTGGAGGTTGGAGTTGGGATTCCTTCTTGGTTGGTTGCTTGTGAGTCCTTGTGCTTATTCGGTTATCTTGTTGTTCTTGGTTAGGGTTGGTTGTTTCTTATGGTTGTTGTTCAGTTGGTATCTTGATTATGGTTCGTTGTTGTTTTGTGCTTTCGTTGTGGATTATTGGCTTGTTTGGACTAGTCTTGGTTTATGATTCGTTCAGCTTATTGTTGTTGAGTATCTGTTTTGAACTATTGAACAGTTTGTTGGTGTTTATATTCTATATGGGTGTGTAAACCTATTTACAAGCTTACGTATATCTATATCTCCTTGCGGGTGTGAATGGTGATTGCTTAGTAGTCTTTTGCTAATGGTTCTTTGCGTGTTTTCCAGGTATGGAGTAAGTCTGAGCGCGAGCGTGTTAGAGCCTATCTTATGAGGACGCTTAGACTTAGTTCTATGATGTTTAGACTTTGGTTTGTGGGCCTGTGTGCCATTGGAGATTTTATATACTCTTGACTAGTGTTTGGATATTGTTGAACATAACTTGAGGATTTATTTTTGTTTTATACATGACAGTTTAGTTCGTTTCATATGGTTAGCCTGTGCATCTAGGCTGTGTTTTCTACCTAGATGTGGCATGACGCCCTTAAGTTTTAAATTCGCTTCCGCTATGTTATGTTGTTGGTTGAGATAGGCAGCTGTTGTGTTGAGATTTAACTATCTCAGCCTGTGTAAGGTTGGGGTGCCACAAGAACCATCCGCCTTATAGCACTTTTTCCCACTCCTTTATTCAAGGAGGCACGGTCGACCGAGTGCCGACTCCTTTTTCAGAACTCCGGCTAACCAGAACCATCCGCCTTATAGCGCCTTTTCAACTAAGACAGAAACCCTTGCCTTTTCAACTCCAACAGCCCTAGAACTCAATTGTCTCGATCGTTCAGATTCCACCCGCCGGTTCCACTGGCGAAACTGTTAGCTTCTTTCGTACGTTTCACGTCGTTTCAATTGTCACCTCGACCTCGTCTCACCGTCCACGTGTCACCATCCCCAGCACTGTTACTTTGCTTATAAATACCCCCTTTTCACTGTTTTACTTTTACCTTTTACCCCCCTCCCTTTTCCAGCCAACTAGAGACTAGCTCTCCGGTTCTCTCACAGTTTTTCCGATCATCCATCAACGGTTCCCCAATCGCGTTTCACCAGTCGTCCTCCCACTTCCTCGTACTCGCCTCACTTCAGCCTTCCAGCTTTCTTGTCTTCCAGGTTGGTTTCTTCCCTTTTCTCTTCCATGTCTTCCTCACACAACCGCGTTGGGGTTACGATGAACCCCAATGCTTCTACTTCTTCGCCCATGGCGACTAGGGAGGCTTCTTCCTCTGCCCCTTTAAACTCTCCCCCTATTTGGGCTGTTGCTGCGTTACCCCTGGGCATTCAACGGGCCGCGGGTTTCTTTGAGGACATAGGTCGACTGACTGGCATTCGTTCTATTATCACGGCCCAAGAGTTGGAGGAGGCCCAACTTCTTTTGGGCCCGGCCGCTGAGATCTACGCTCCTCGTGAGCATTACATTTTCGACCCCCCCTGCTGGAGGGTATGTGGGGATCCACTTGCAATCCATTCGCCATGGGTTTCGTGTGCCCCTAAGCCCTTTCGCTTCTCTTTTCTTTCGCTATTTCGCCCTCTCCCCAGGCCAACTTGTTCCCAACTCACATCGTCTCCTTACATGCTTCCAAACTCTTTGCATCAACTTTGCTTTCGAACCCACCATAAACTTGTTCCTTCAACTCTATTTAGTCAATAGAGTTGGAACCACCTCTCCGGGCTACATTTACGTCTCCCAACGAGGGAGAAGTAAATTTTTTGACGGACTGGCCGACTCCATCAAAAGGTGGAAACCAGTCTTCCTCTTTGTGCGCCCGTCTCCTTGTTTTCCTTCGTTCGACTTTCCTTTGTCCTGGGGACCTTCATTTTTGAAATGCTTCAAGAAGCCTCCTTGCGATGGAGACACCTCTGAGCCGGCCTCGATCTTGCTGGACTCCGGCTCCCTACAAGTTGAAGCCTGGTCGAAGCTAGCCGCCCTTGAAGCAGCCGGTCTTTTACCTGAAGGGGCAGCTACTAAAGGTAATCTACCACCTCTGACAGTCTGTCTGATTCTTTCTTTGTGATTTCTTATTCTATGATATCTGTAGGCGCCGACTCTGAACCTCCCCCTGAAGAGGAAGTTGATGACGAAGAGCCGAGCGACGAGGAAGCCCTCACCGACGGTCCGGGTGCCACTACTGTCTCCTTACTCGAGATGTCGACCCGCCATGCCCTCATGAAGGAGCGGACAAGAAGTCGTGCATCTGCCTCCAATCCTATTGTCATAAGCAATTCTCCAACTCGCTCTCCAAAGCCTCCACGAGTCAGCCAAGCTCATCGAGCCCCTCCTGTCTCTGCTGTCGCCTCAGGCTCCAGGCGCCTAGCCGACACCTCTCTCGATGCCCCTCCATAAAAGAAGATTGCACTCGGCTTTGAAGCCGAGGCAAACGAAGGCATCTCTCAAGGCCACTTTCTCGTGCACGACTGGCGGAACAAGCCCGGCTCAAGATGCTCCGACAACGGAAAATCGCACATGGTGCCCACGAGACCGGTGATACCTGGGACGACCCCTTGTCGGTTCCATCGAACGAAGAGGGAGGAACAATGGTCCTTGTGCCACCCAAGGAAGAAATTCTTTCCCCTGCAACCTCGGACTACGATTCAGACTATCTGGATTTCCTCTAGAAGATGGAGGTGTGCGCCAAAGACTCTCCTCCCAATACCTTGCCTGTGCCGCTCAAGATAGAGGCGGATGAATAGGACTTTTCTCATGCTCCTCTGATTCCAGCTCTGCCGTGGACTGAGCCGCCGTCTCTTCCTGGTCCTCTGGCACTGACTCCCCAGGAAGACCCCCAGCTAGACGAGACCGTTCCCCGTACTGACAACTGAATGAGAGGAAGACCCTCGCTTATGTGATATATAAGCATGTTAGGCCTTTTATGGCAATTTTTATAATCGGCTTGGGTACATAATGAAATAAATAAAATGCATTTTTATCCGCACAGTTATTCCCTTTAATCTGGTCCCTACTCGGACACATGCTATCGACCGTAAACTGACTCAACTGCTATAGGCGTCCTGACCATCATTCGTGCAATGATTTAGCCCATAAAATGCAAGGTCAATCAACCATACACAAGATGCTCGTATGCAGCATCCAAGGAGCTTACCAAGCCTTTCGATCGGATCTATTGATTCATTCGATTGACTATCCAAATGTTATCATCAGATACAAGATACTTGCTCTTATTTGTAGCACCAACGGGATTTGTCGTCGCCTCCGATCGATCACCCAACCATCATCTTGATTACCAGATACAAGATACTTGCTCTTATTTGCAGCTATCGTCGCCTCGGATCGATGGTCCGATCATCACCTTGATTACCAAATACAAGATACTCTTATTTGCAGCTATCGTCGCCTCGTGTCGATCGTTCGACCATCATCTTGATTACCAAATACAAGATACTTACTCTTATTTGCAGCTATTGTCGCCTCAGGTCGATCATCTGATCATCATCTTGATTATCAGATACAAGATACTTGGTCTTATTTGAAGCTACCGTCGTCTCGAACACCGGCTAACCAAACCGACCGCTTTATAGCATCTTTTTTCCCACTCCTTTTTTCAAGGAGACACGGTTGACCTATTACCGACTCCTTTTTCAGGACTCCGGCCAACCAGAACCAACCGCCTTATAACACCTTTTCCCACTCCATTTTTCAAGGAGGCCCGGTTGACCAAGTGCCGACTCCTTTTTCAAGACTCCGGCCAACCATATCCATCTACCTTATAGCACCTGTTAGTTTTATGACTTCTGGGTAGTGAAAGGCAGGCCATCACTACCTGTTGGAATCAGAGGGCTCATCCGTAGGCTTCTTGCCCTTACCACAATGACTCTCAGTAGGCAAAGGGGGAGGGGCCGCCGAACGGGCAGTGCGCGATCGTGTGAGGCGACGAAAGTGCCCCCGCAGGAGGTCATGACGGGAGGCCATCTCAGACGGTATGACACTGGAAGAACTAGTAGGATCGAAAGGACCTACCGCGTCGAAGGACGGGATCCCCGAACTAGATGCACCCGAAAAATTTAGCAACGTAAGGATTAGCAGTGAGAGAGCATAAACAAAATTTCAGCAAAAGAACAACTACTCAAAATAAAGAAGAAAACAAAGACTAGTATCCGTAGCGCCCGTAGGTAACAGCCCAGCGTTCTTTAAAGCTTTCAGTCCGATATAAGCGTGCACTTGCACCTGACCGAGGTCTCGGAAAGCTTGAACGATCTGGGCTAACACCCCGGTCGGCGCAGGCGGCCAGTCAAGCTTAAAGTAGTAAGAAGGCCAAGAAGTAGGGAAATAAAATGCCCCTCCAGCAGGACGAACAAAAACAAAGCGCTCTTTCCAGCGCTTGAAAGACTTAATAGTACCATCCAGAAAACACAACCCCTCACGTTGAACAATTTGGATAGAGCCGGGCGAATGAGACCCCACTGCGGCAACATAGAAAAGCTACGTGAAAAGAGAAAGGGTAGGCGGAATACCCAAATAGTGACACAAGGTAAGTAAACTCGCTACAAAGCGAAACTAATTAGGAGACAGTTGACCATGCACTAGGTGGAAATATCTACAAACCTCATTAAACAAAGGAGGTGGGGGTATCCGAAACCCGTACTTTACGGCCAAAAGAGACAATGCCACATAGCCGCCCTCAGGGGGATCAAAGATGGGTCGTGAAGGATCCAAAATAACCTCGACGGACGGACCCAGCAAAGTACGAATTAAACTAAGATGAGACTCTTTTAGTATAGAAAGCCCAAAAGGGAAGGGCTCCACATCCTCAAAATCACTAGGGCCTCGGGCCAGAGGCGAGAAGGAAGGGGAGTTAGGGACGCCAAATAGAACGGAAAGGGCAGGTGATGCAGGAAGGTGGGAAGGAAACACAAAAGGATCCGCAAACAACTGATGGACAAAACCCCCGAAATCGGTAGACAATCTCTCAGCAAGAGGAGGGCTAGCCTCGGAGCTAGAAGACTCTTCCGTCTCGGTAGAATCAGACTTGGAAGAAGAAGAAATTTCTACTCTAAGGATTATACTAACCTGGTGATGAACCAATTAAATGAGCACAGAAATGAACCAACCGGAGAAACAACTGGGCTAGGAACCTGTGAACAGGAAATATCGGTAAGGTTAAAAAAATGAAATTAAAAAAAAGTAAATAATAAACATACTTTCTAGAGACTTCATTTTCCCGAAATCTCAAGAAAGTGGGGGACTGGATGATGGATAATACACTAGGCCTGGGCTACACGAATCGGCCTAAGAAGAGCAACTGGACCGAGAAGGCCCAAGAAGGAGACCAGCGCAGAGCTATCGAAGAATACAACACATATTGGACTTAGTATTTGTATTATTAATAGGATTAGGGCTTATTAGTTATAATGTAACAGGGACTCCCAATATGAGGCGGTCCAGGATTTCTATTACTTGTAGGACTCTAGGCCCAAAATATGTATAAATAGACCCTCCACCCATAGAGGAGGGGAGAAGCAATTTTGAACAATACAATACCTATATTCTCTCGTTAAATTTTCCTACATATTTCCTATATTCTCGCGATTCCAACAGGTAGTGTTAGTTGGCCTACCTTTGACTACCCAGAAATAATAAAACCAATAGCACCTTTTTCACTTCTTTTTTCAAGGAGACACGGTTGACCGAGTGCTGACTCTTTTTACAGGCCTCCGGCCAACCAGTACCATCGGCCTTATAGCACCTTTTCCCACTCCTTTTTTCAAGGAGGCACGGTTGACCGAGTGCCGAGTCCTTTTTCAAGACTCCGGCCAACCAGAACCAACCGCCTTATAGTACCTTTTCCCACTCCATTTTTCAAGGAGGCACAATTGATCGAGTGCCGACTCCTTTTTCAAGACTCCGGCCAACCAGAACCAACCGCCTTATAGTACCTTTTCCCACTCCATTTTTCAAGGAGGCACAATTGATCGAGTGCCGACTCCTTTTTCAAGACTCCGGCCAACCATAACCATCTGCCTTATAGCACCTTTTCCCACTTCTTTTTTCAAGGAGGCACGGTTGACCGAGTGCCGACTTCTTTTTCAGGACTCCGGCCAACCAGAACCAACCGCCTTATAGCACCTTTTCACACTCATTTTTTCAAGGAGGCACGGTTGACCGAGTGCCGACTCCCTTTTTCAGGACTCCGGCCAACCAGAACCATCCGCCTTATAGCACTTTTTCCCACTCCTTTTTTTAGGGAGGCACTTTTCTTAAGAGTATTCCTTCTTGAGATAGACCTATACCTCAAATTAGTGTGCATTGCGATAATTAAGTCACAATTGGGAGAGTACATAGTCATATGTATAATGGTAAGTCTAGACATATACGTCGTAGACATAATACAATTAAACAACTTCTCACAACGGGTGTTGTCTTGGTTGACTATGTGATGTCAAAGGACAATATAGCAGATCCGCTAACCAAAGGGTTGAGCAAGGATGTTGTTGAGAAGTTGGCACGATGAATAGGGTTAAAGCCCCTAGAATAAAAGTTCTATAGTGGACACCCAATCTAGCTGGCACCTAGGTTCAATTAGACAACTAAATTATGCAATGAAACCTGTCATTGTGCGGGTCTTA
>CM008339.1:5222419-5237393 GCA_002525835.2 Ipomoea batatas
TATAAAAATAAAAATAATATATAAAAATATATCATTAAAAAGTTCTAATTGAAAACTTTTAAATAACACCTATATTGATATTTTTCTTTTAATGTATTAAATTAACATACAATTATATTAGATCACTATATTATATTCATTTTTAATATAATATTTGTTCATTTTTAAAATATTGCAGATTTGCATATTGATTTTTTACCATACTATTGCAATATATAATTAAAATTAACATGGACTTACATAATTAAATTCTATTAAAATTGAAATCTTCTATTTAATTGAACATTTTATATAAAATTGAAATGAGTAAATACCAATTTTGGTCCCACGACTATTAGCAAAATGACAATTTTGGTCCACATGTTTCATTTCTACCAATTTTGGTCCCACGACTATTGTTTAGTGCCAATTTTGGTCCCTGGACTATTGTTTTAGTGCCAAAATTCATCGCGCCGGTCACCCATCTTTTTAAAACGTTCCGAAATCTAAAAATTTTAAAGGTATTTTCGTCCTTTTCAACTCAATATCACAATTTGAGCATTAAAAAAGATATTTAAGCCCTAAGATCAATCACAATTCACAATTCTTCTCCTCAAATTAAGGTAAAATGAGAAAGAAAACTGCGAATTTTGATCGATTTTAGGACTTAAATCCATTTATTCATACTCAAATTAAGATATTAAGTTGAAAATGATGAAAATACGCTTAACAATTTTAGATTTTTGCCCGTTTTAAACGGATGGGTGACCGGCGCGATGAATTTTGGCACTAAAACAATAGTTGTGGATGAAAATTGGTATTAAAACAATAGTCGTGGGACCAAAATTGGTAGAAATGAAACATGTGGACCAAAATTGTCATTTTGCTAATAGTCATGGCACCAAATTTGGTATTTGCTCAAATTGAAATTAACATGTTATTATTTTAAGTTTATTAAATTAATTAAAATTAAATTCATTTATTAACATAATACTTGTTATTTCCATGTTATTAACATAATACTTGATAAATAAATACATCACATTATTTTTTAGTACAATCACATTGATATTTAATTACAAGATAGTGTAAAAAGAAAACAATGAACAATGTAGTGAATATAATTAATTAATAAATTTGAAGGTAAGAAATCTTTGCATTGTAGAAAATACAGATAATATAACTAATGAAATTATATCTCTTTTTAAATTTTTTGAGAATGTTTTTTTTAATAAAGTCATTGTAGACATCGAATTATAAATTAAAGAAATGCATATGTATTATTTTTTTTGTTGTAACTACTAATTTATTTAATTTAATAAGAGTAATAGAGTGGGGGTACTTATTTTGAATAATATATTATAACACATTCGTAGTATATGTTCAACAATTATGCCAACTTTGATTGGGATGAGGTTCGAACCTCAGACCTTACTTATAGAAATTAATAGGTAAGTTAAAAGTTAACGGAATATTAACGGAAAAAAGAATATTTAACGAAAAATTTAACGGATAATCATATAATTAAGGATAAATTAGGAAATCTCAAGGAAAAATATTAATCGAAACAATCAAAACCATCCATTTGATTAAATAATTTGATCGCCATTTTTTCTACCCATTTTAGGCCTAACTCTCTTGTGCTCTAATTAGTATAGTAGATTTATTAATTAAATATGAATCATGTATTGTCATATCGAATAGTGAATTTTTTTTCCTTATAGCATAACCCGTACTCTTATCACTTCCTACCTAATTACACTAACCCATATCTACATACATTTATACGAATTAATAAGTACTACTTTGATAAGAGTAAGCTAAGGGGTATGCTATAATGAAAATAAAAAAATAAAAAAATTCACCATTTGATATGACAATACATGATCCGTATTTAATTAATAAATAAAATCATTTTTGAACGTGATATGGGATTCGTTTATTCGTAGTAATCAATGAATTGAATAAATAAAATTATTACTACGTTGGTGAAGAAAATTTTGGTTTTTCATGGTGGTACAGGAACGTGTCCTGATCCTTGAGGGCTAGGACCAGAATTTTTCCCTTGAGGTACAGGTACGTGTCCTGATCCTTGAGGGCTAGGACCAGAATTTTTAGCTCCCGCATAGCTCCATGGCAGAGGAATTGTTGCGATCCGATTCGGATCATACTTCCATCCATTTCCTCCGGCATTAGTATCCAGGGGACGAGCTTCTATAGTATCCAAAATAATGGATACACTAACAAATAATGCTAAAACTAAAATGAAACTAAAAAATTTAGGACTATTAGCCATATATGATTTGTTGAAAGAAAGAGTTTTCTCAAATTTATAATATCCGAAAGAGTTTGAAGTTGGTCTAATTAGCTATGCTCTAAGTAAATAGCTTGAGGCCAACCTAGTTATTTATACTCGAAAAGATGGAGAAATTTCTTTGATTTTTATTTTTACAAAAAAGTTACTCATAATTCTAAATTAGGTAATTATTATTACTATATTGGCTTTAAAAAAATTTCAAATTTGGGCCTATTTAGAAACTTAAAATATATATAATTTCCAAAATAATAAAAATTGAATTTGATTGGTTTGTCAAATGGAAATAGAAAATTTTAAAAGGAAACAAATCTCTGTTTCGTTTTTAATCTAAAAGAGAAATTAATAATTTCTTTTAATTACCATTTTCAAATTGTTCATATAGAGTTAATTCCCAAAAGTGTCCTCCGACTATGACCTTTTCTTAATTTGGTTCCTTGACTTTTAACTGCACCCAAAGTGATCCCCTAACTATTGAATTTTAAGCCAAAATAGTCCTCTGTTAGGTTTGGCGTGAAGTAGGTGTTAAAATGAAGGGTAATTCAAGTTTTATTCTCCAATTTAATGAATTTGTGATCCCATTTCAGCAGGTTGCGCAAGTCGCGTTAAATTCAATTTTCACCTTCTATAGAAATTTCAACATTTTTTCTACTGCCTTCGCTTTGCTCTCTCTCTCTCTCTCTCCATCCTCAAGACTGGGAGTCACAAAGTCAGGGCAGATCCATTGTTGTTGTCACCGTCGCCGTCGCCGGACTGCCGGAGCTTTAGACTGCCATCCTGCATCCCTGTATCATACAACTGTGATTTGCGTTCGGTGCGTAGAAGTTTTTTTTTTCAAGTTCAGCAAATATCCACTAAACCAAACAATTTCGTTCAACAAAGGAGATTCTAAATTTTAAGTGCCACAATTAGGACAATGGTGATCTTTTGCACGAGCTTGGCACTTGTAACAGAAGGTGCACTTACACCTGCACATCATGGGAAGGGCAACCTGAAACTCTCTCAACATACACTCTGCAATTACGGCACCTCATCCATTGCGTTTGAAGGCGCAATAGAATTTTTCAGAAGCCAACACCAAAGCCTCGTATAACGCGTCCCCCCAACGATCAAACACTTGAGGCGGCAAAATCGAGCGGCAGTTATGAGGCTCCACCACCCTCGTGCAGCCATAAACAGGGCAATTGATTTGGGGGACGTTTTATTGGAGCTTCGAAGCTACGAATTTTGAAATGCAATCGGAGCAATAGGAGTGTTTGCAGGCTTTGATTCTGAAAATATCGCTTATTTGCTTCGCATCGCAGCATATTTCGCAGATGAAGAGGGAAGCAGAGGTCTCCATAGCGTCTTCGACGTCTATATAGATGGGTTTGGAGTTGGAACACTCGGGTTTTATCCTCACCGGCGCCGGCATTATTGCTTCCAGAATCTGAATTTCGTCATTCAGGTTGTCTTGGGTGAGGTTGATTACGACTCTGGGACGCCTAGGGTTCCTTGGCTCTGGGAGAGGTCGATCACGACCCTGTTCATACCATAACCACTGGATTCCGCAACCATGATGACGCGTTTGCTCTTGTAGTCTTCTACTGAAATTGCTTTCATCATCGTCGTGCCATCTGCTTCCCTCGTAAGTGTTGTCCTTTGAGTGTAGAGGAGACAATTCATCATGTACTACCTTTTCCTATTGGATCAAACGCTGCGTAGAAGTGAATTTTGGGAAGGGGGGCTTGGGGCTAGTATCATTAATTTGGAGAAAAACACAGCTGGTCAATCCTCTAAACAAGAAACAACATAAAATGTCCATTTTACCCTTCTATTTAACGGCCTGTTCAAGCCAAAGCTAACAGAGACCATTTTGGCTTAAAATTCAATAATCGGAGCACCACTTTGGGTGCAATTAAAAGTCAAAGAACTAAATTAAGAAAAGGCAATAGTCGAAGGACTATTATGGGATTTAACTCTATTCATATACCGCCCATCTTAAAAAAAATATTTCTATTTTGAAATTTGAAATTACAATCATTTTTTACCTAATTAAATAACAACAAAAAAACTATGTATATGTTAATTTAATTTATACTAATGATTACCTAAAATATATATTATACCATGAATCATTGTCTACATTTAAGGTACACTAAACTAATACTCAGTATATTCTTTTTCAACTTAAGTTCATTTTTTTATAAAAATAAAAATTACATATAAAAAATATATCATTAAAAAGTTCTAATTGAAAACTTTTAAATAACACCTATATTGATATTTTTATTTTAATGTTTAAAATCAACATACAATTATATTAGATCACTATATTATATTCATTTTTAATATAATATTTGTTCATTTTCAAAATATTGCAGATTTGCATATTGATTTTTTACCATACTTTTGCAATATATAATTAAAATTAACATGGACTTACATAATTAAATTTTATTAAAATTGAAATCTTCTATTTAATTTAACATTTTATATAGAATTGAAATTAACATGTTATTATTTTAAGTTTATTAAATTAATTAAAATTAAATTCTTTTACATAGAATTAAAATTTAGCAAATGTGGCGCAATGTTCTATTGCCTTACATTGACATTTTTATTAATGAGTTTTAAATCAATTTATTGGGTTATTTGAATATTTTGTTCATTAACAAATACTCCTAAGTAGTTAATATGATTCGCTTTAAACTGTTTTTTTTTTAATTTCCATGTTATTAACATACTACTTGGTAAATAAATATATAACATTATTTTTTAGTACAACTTTGATATTTAATTACAAGATAGTGTAAAAAGAAAATAATGAACAATGTAGTGAATATAATTAATTAATAAATTTGAAGGTAAGAAATCTTTGCATTGTAGAAAATATAGATAATATAACTAATGAAATTATATATCTTTTTGTTGTAACTACTAATTTATTTAATTTAATAAGAGTAATAGAGTGGGGGTACTTATTTTGAGTAATATATTCTAACACATTCGTAGTATATGTTCAACAATTATGCCAACTTTGATTGGGATGAGGTTCGAACCTCAGACCTTACTTATAGAAATTAATAGGTAAGTTAAAAGTTAACGGAATATTAACGGAAAAGAGAATATTTAACGAAAAATTTAACGGATAATCATATAATTAAGGATAAATTAGGAAATCTCAAGGAAAAATATTAATCGAAACAATCAAAACCATCCATTTGATTAAATAATTTGATCGCCATTTTTTCTACCTATTTTAGGCCTAACTCTCTTTTGCTCTTATTAGTATAGTAGATTTATTAATTAAATATGAATCATGTATTGTCATATCGAATAGTAAATTTTTTTTCCTTATAGCATAACCCGTACTCTTATCACTTCCTACCTAATCACACTAACCCATATCTACATACATTTATACGAATTAGTAAGTACTGCTTTGATAAGAGTAAGCTAAGGGGTATGCTATAATGAAAATAAAAAATAAAAAAATTCACCATTTGATATAACAATACATGATTCGTATTTAATTAATAAATAAAATCATTTTTGAAAGTGATATGGGATTCGTTTATTCGTAGTAATCAATGAATTGAATAAAAAAAATTATTACCACGTTGGTGAAGAAAATTTTGGTTAAATTGTATTGTCCTAGTAGATAGAGGGATTTATCATATAACACTAATAGTTATACTATACATATGTGTAGACCAAGAATTACTATATATTTTTGGGTATTTCATATATGTAGATAATGTAGGGGAACAAATTAAAAATAGAGAAAAGAAAAGTGAAACAGAAAATATAAAATTCGCTCAATTATATTATTTCACCATAAGACATATATGTAAAATAACATTGAAGCAAATAAAAAAAATTAATAATATCATGATCTTTGAATTGCCTTCCCCTTAGACCGACATAGTTGTAGGTTTATTAATGTTATATCATCCTGTCTTGGCTTGATCAATGAAATTCCACTGGAGGTACAGGAACGTGTCCTGATCCTTGAGGGCTTGGACCAGAATTTTTCATTGGAGGTACAGGAACGTGTCCTGATCCTTGAGGGCTAGGACCAGAATTTTTCATTGGAGGTACAGGTACGTGTCCTGATCCTTGAGGGCTAGGACCAGAATTTTTAGCTCCCGCATAGCTCCATGGCAGAGGAATTGTTGCGATCCGATTCAGATCATACTTCCATCCATTTCCTCCGGCATTAGTATCCAGGGGACGAGCTTCTATAGTATCCAAAATAATGGATACACTAACAAATAATGCTAAAACTAAAATGAAACTAAAAAAATTAGGACTATTAGCCATATATGATTTGTTGAAAGAAAGAGTTTTCTCAAATTTATAGTATCCGAAAGAGTTTGAAGTTGGTCTAATTAGCTATGCTCTAAGTAAATAGCTTGAGGCCAATCTAGTTATTTATACTCGAAAAGATGGAGAAATTTCTTTGATTTTTATTTTTACAACAAAGTTACTCATAATTCTAAATTAGGTAATTATTATTACTATATTAGCTTTACAAAAATTTCAAATTTGGGCCTATTTAGAAACATAAAATATATATAATTTCCAAAATAATAAAAATTGAATTTTGAAAATTGAATTTGATTGGTTTGTCAAATGGAAATAGAAAATTTAAAATGGAAACAAATCTCTGTTTCGTTTTTAATCTAAAAGAGAAATTAATAATTTCTTTTAATTACCATTTTCAAATTCTTCATATAGAGTTAATTCCCAAAAGGGTCCTCCGACTATGACATTTTCTTAATTTGGTTCCTTGACTTTTAATTGCACCCAAAGCGATCCCCTAACTATTGAATTTTAAGCCAAAATAGTCATCTGTTAGGTTTGGCGTGAAGTAGGTGTTAAAATGAAGGGTAAAACGGGTAATTCAAGTTTTATTCTCCAATTTAATGAATTTGTGATCCCATTTCAGCAGGTTGCGCAAGTCGCGTTAAATTCAATTTTCACCTTCTATAGAAATTTCAACATTTTTTCTGCTGCCTTCTCTTTGCTCTCTCTCTCTCTCTCTCCCTCCACAAGACTGGGAGTCACAAAGTCAGGGGCAGCTCTATTGTTGTTGTCGCCGTCGCCGTCGCTAGACTGCCGGAGCTTCAGACTGCCATCCTGCGTCCCTGTATCAGACAACTGTGATTTGCGTTCGGTGCGTAGAAGTTTTTTTTTTTCAAGTTCAGCAAATATCCACTAAACCAAACAATTTCGTTCAACAAAGGAGATTCTAAATTTTAAGTGCCACAATTAGGACAATGGTGATCTTTTGCACGAGCTTGGCACTTGTAACAGAAGGTGCACTTACACCTGCACATCATGAAAGGGCAACCTGAAACTCTCTCAACATACACTATGCAATTACGACACCTCATCCATTGCTTTTAAAGGGGCAATAAAATTTTTCAGAATCCAACACCAAAGCCACGCATAACGCATCCCCCCAACGATCAAACACTTGAGGCGGCAAAATCGAGCTGCAGTTATGAGGCTCCACCACCCTCGTGTAGCCAGAAATAGGGCAATTGATTTGGGGGACGTTTTGTTGGAGCTTCGAAGCTACGAATTTTGAAATGCAATCGGAGCAATAGGAGTGTTTGCAGGCTTTGATTCTAAAAATATCGCTTATTTGCTTCGCATCGCAGCATATTTCGCAGATGAAGAGGGAAGCAGAGGTCTCCATGGTGTCTTCGACGTCTATATAGACGGGATTGGAGTTGGAACACTCGGGTTTTATCCTCGCCGGCGACGGCATTATTGCTTCCAGAATCTGAATTTCGTCATTCAGGTTGTCTTGGGTGAGGTTGATTACGACTCTAGGACGCCTAGGGTTCCTTGGCTCTGGGAGAGGTCGATCACGACCCTATTCATACCATAACCACTGGATTCCGCAACCATGATGACGCTTTTGCTCTTGTAGTCTTCCACTGAAATTGCTTTCATCATCGTCCTGCCATCTGCTTCCCTCGTAAGTGTTGTCCTTTGAGTGTAGAGGAGACAATTCATCTTGTACTACCTTTTCCTATTGGATCAAACGCTGCGTAGAAGTGAATTTTGGGAAGGGGGGCTTGGGGCTAGTATCGTTAATTTGGAGAAAAACACAGCTGGTCAATCCTCTAAACAAGAAACAATATAAAATGTCCATTTTACCCTTCTATTTAACGGCCTGTTCAAGCCAAAGCTAACAGAGACCATTTTGGCTTAAAATTCAATAACCGGAGGACCACTTTGGGTGCAATTAAAAGTCAAAGAACTAAATTAATAAAAGGCAATAGTCGAAGGACTATTATGGGATTTAACTCTGTTCATATTCTGCCCATCTTAAAAAAAAAATTTCTATTTTGAAATTTGAAATTACAATCATTTTTTACCTAATTAAATAACAACAAAAATACTATGTATATGTTAATTTAATTTATAGTAATGATTACCTAAAATATTTATTATACCATGAATCATTGTCTACATTTAAGGTGCACTAAACTAATACTCAGTATTTTCTTTTTCAACTTAAGTTCATTTTTTTATAAAAATAAAAATTACATATAAAAAATATATCATTAAAAAGTTCTAATTGAAAACTTTTAAATAACACCTATATTGATATTTTTATTTTAATGTTTAAAATTAACATACAATTATATTAGATCACTATATTATATTCATTTTTAATATAATATTTGTTCATTTTCAAAATATTGCAGATTTGCATATTGATTTTTTACCATACTTTTGCAATATATAATTAAAATTAACATGGACTTACATAATTAAATTCTATTAAAATTGAAATCTTCTATTTAATTTAACATTTTATATAGAATTGAAATTAACATGTTATTATTTTAAGTTTATTAAATTAATTAAAATTAAATTCTTTTACATAGAATTAAAATTTAGCAAATGTGGCGCAATGTTCTATTGCCTTACATTGACATTTTTATTAATGAGTTTTAAATCAAGTTATTGGGTTATTTGAATATTTTCTTCATTAACAAATACTCCCTATGTAGTTAATATGATTCGCTTTAAACTGTTTTTTTTTTTAATTTCCATGTTATTAACATACTACTTGGTAAATAAATATATAACATTATTTTTTAGTACAACTTTGATATTTAATTACAAGATAGTGTAAAAAGAAAATAATGAACAATGTAGTGAATATAATTAATTAATAAATTTGAAGGTAAGAAATCTTTGCATTGTAGAAAATATAGATAATATAACTAATGAAATTATATCTCTTTTTAAATTTTTTGATAATGTATTTTTTTTTAATAAAGTCATTGTAGACATCGAATTATAAATTAAAAAAATGCATATTTATTATTTTTTTTTGTTGTAACTACTAATTTATTTAATTTAATAAGAGTAATAGAGTGGGGGTACTTATTTTTAATAATATATTCTAACACATTCGTAATATATGTTCAACAATTATGCCAACTTTGATTGGGATGAGGTTCGAACCTATGACCTTACTTATAGAAATTAATAGGTAAGTTAAAAGTTAACGGAATATAAACAGAAAAAAGAATATTTAATGAAAAATTTAACGGATAATCATATAATTAAGGATAAATTAGGAAATCTCAAGGAAAAATGTTAATCGAGACAATCTGAACCATCCATTTGATTAAATAAATTGATCGCTATTTTTTCTACCCATTTTAAGCTTAACTCTCTTTTGCTCTTATTAGTATAGTAGATTTATTAATTAAATATGAATCATGTATTGTCATATCGAATAGTGAATTTTTTTTCTTTAGAGCATAACCCGTACTATTATCACTTCCTATCTAATTACACTAACCCATATCTACATATATTTATAAGAATTAATAAGTACTACTTTGATAAGAGTAAACTAAGGGGTATGCTATAATGAAAAAAAATAAATAAATAAATTCACCATTTGATATAACAATACATGATTCGTATTTAATTAATAAATAAAATCATTTTTGAACGTGATATGAGATTCGTTTATTCGCAGTAATCAATGAATTGAATAAATAAAATTATTACCACGTTGGTGAAGAAAATTTTGGTTAAATTGTGTTGTCCTAGTAGATAGAGGGATTTATCATATAACACTAATAGTTATACTATACATATGCATGTGTAGACCAAGAATTACTATATATTTTTGGGTATTTCATATATATGTAGATAATGTAGGGGAACAAATTAAAAATAGAGAAAAGAAAATGAAACGGAAAATATAAAATTCGCTCAATTATATTATTTCATCATATGACATATATGTAAAATAACATTGAAGCAAATAAAAAAAATTAATAATATCATGATCTTTGAATTGCCTTCCCCTTAGACCGACATAGTTGTAGGTTTATTAATGTTATATCATCCCGTCTTGGCTTGATCAATGAAATTCCACTGGAGGTACAGGAACGTGTCCTGATCCTTGAGGGCTAGGACCAGAATTTTTAGCTCCCGCATAGCTCCATGGCAGAGGAATTGTTGCGATCCGATTCAGATCATACTTCCACCCATTTCCTCCGGCATTAGTATCCAGGGGACGAGCTTCTATAGTATCCAAAATAATGGATACACTAACAAATAATGCTAAAACTAAAATGAAACTAAAAAAATTAGGACTATTAGCCATATATGATTTGTTGAAAGAAAGAGTTTTCTCAAATTTATAATATCCGAAAGAGTTTGAAGTTGGTCTAATTAGCTATGCTCTAAGTAAATAGCTTGAGGCCAACCTAGTTATTTATACTCGAAAAGATGGAGAAATTTCTTTGATTTTTATATTTACAAAAAAGTTACTCATAATTATAAATTAGGTAATTATTATTACTATATTGGCTGTACAAAAATTTCAAATTTGGGCCTATTTAGAAACTTAAAATATATATAATTTCCAAAATAATAAAAATAGAATTTTGAAAATTGAATTTGATTGGTTTGTCAAATGGAAATAGAAAATTTAAAAAGGAAACAAATCTCTGTTTCGTTTTTAATCTAAAAGAGAAATTAATAATTTCTTTTAATTACCATTTTCAAATTGTTCATATAGAGTTAATTCCCAAAAGGGTCCTCCGACTATAACCTTTTCTTAATTTGGTTCCTTGACTTTTAATTGCACCCAAAGCGATCCCCTAACTATTGAATTTTAAGCCAAAATAGTCATCTGTTAGGTTTGGCGTGAAGTAGGTGTTAAAATGAAGGGTAAAACGGGTAATTCAAGTTTTATTCTCCAATTTAATGAATTTGTGATCCCATTTCAGCAGGTTGCACAAGTCGCGTTAAATTCAATTTTCACCTTCTATAGAAATTTCAATATTTTTTCTACTGCCTTCTCTTTGCTCTCTATCTCCCTCCTCAAGACTGGGAGTCACAAAGTCAGGGGCAAATCTATTGTTGTTGTCGCTGTCGCCGTCACAGAACTGCCGGAGCTTCAGACTGCCATCCTGCATCCCTGTATCAGACAACTGTGATTTGCGTTCGGTGCGTAGAAGTTTTTTTTTTTCAAGTTCAGCAAATATCCACTAAACCAAACAATTTCGTTCAACAAAGGAGATTCTAAATTTTAAGTGTCACAATTAGGACAATGGTGATCTTTTGCACGAGCTTGGCACTTGTAACAGAAGGTGCACTTACATCTGCACATCATGCAAGGGCAACCTGAAACTCTCTCAACATACACCCTGCAATTAGGGCACCTCATCCATTGCTTTTGAAGGGGCAATAGAATTTTTCAGAACCCAACACCAAAGCCTCGCATAACGCGTTCCCCCAACGATCAAACACTTGAGGCGGCAAAATCAAGCGGCAGTTGTGAGGCTCCACCACCCCCGTGCAGCCATAAACAGGGCAATTGATTTGGGGGACGTTTTATTGGAGCTTCAAAGCTACGAATTTTGAAATGCAATCGGAGCAATAAGAATGTTTGCAGGCTTTGATTCTGAAAATATCGCTTATTTGCTTCGCATCGCAGCATATTTCGCAGATGAAGAGGGAAGCCGAGGTCTCCATGGCGTCTTTGACGTCTATGTAGACGTGTTTGGAGTTGGAACACTCGGGTTTTATCCTCGCCGGCGCCGGCATTATTGCTTCATTGTGTTCTTTATTAGATGCAGTCTAGCGTGGGCCCCTGTGGCCGATTAGCTCTGAATAGGATGGGAGTCGAGGTTGAAGACTACTCTATCCTCGAATAGACACTCTGGAAGGATTAGTTCCATATGTACCCTTTTGAATGTTGGCGTGGTTGTTTGAGGTTGTAAGTTTAGCCTTAGCGTTTGGGTAAAGGAGAGATACCTAAGCGTGGCGGTAACACCCAGTTTTCTGCTGGTTAGACGCTTCCGCAATGTATTGTATTATTAGGATTTTGTAATAAATCCAAGATGTGAAAATTGGGGTGTTACATCGCAGATGAAGAGGGAAGCAGAGGTCTCCATGGTGTCTTCGACGTCTATATAGACAGGTTTGGAGTTGGAACACTCGGGTTTTATCCTCGCCGGCGCCGGCATTATTGCTTCCAGAATCTGAATTTCGTCATTCAGGTTGTCTTGGGTGAGGTTGATTACGACTCTGGGACGCCTAGGGTTCCTTGGCTCTGGGAGAGGTCGATCACGACCCTATTCATACCATAACCACTGGATTCCGCAACCATGATGACGCTTTTGCTCTTGTAGTCTTCCACTGAAATTGCTTTCATCATCGTCGTGCCATCTGCTTCCCTCGTAAGTGTTGTCCTTTGAGCGTAGAGGAGACAATTCATCCTGTACTACCTTTTCCTATTGGATCAAACGCTGCGTAGAAGTGAATTTTGGGAAGGGGGGCTTGGGGCTAGTATCGTTAATTTGGAGAAAAACACAGCTGGTCAATCCTCTAAACAAGAAACAATATAAAATGTCCATTTTACCCTTCTATTTAACGGCCTGTTCAAGCCAAAGCTAACAGAGACCATTTTGGCTTAAAATTCAATAATCGGAGGACCACTTTGGGTACAATTAAAAGTCAAAGAACTAAATTAAGAAAAGGCAATAGTCGAAGGACTATTATGAGATTTAACTCTGTTCATATACCGCCCATCTTAAAAAAAATATTTCTATTTTGAAATTTGAAATTACAATCATTTTTACCTAATTAAATAACAACAAAAATACTATGTATATGTTAATTTAATTTATAGTAATGATTACCTAAAATATTTATTATACCATGAATCATTGTCTACATTTAAGGTACACTAAACTAATACTCAGTATATTCTTTTTCAACTTAAGTTCATTTTTTTATAAAAATAAAAATTACATATAAAAAATATATCATTAAAAAGTTCTAATTGAAAACTTTTAAATAACACCTATATTGATATTTTTATTTTAATGTTTAAAATTAACATACAATTATATTAGATCACTATATTATATTCATTTTTAATATAATATTTGTTCATTTTCAAAATATAGCAGATTTGCATATTGATTTTTTACCATACTTTTGCAATATATAATTAAAATTAACATGGACTTACATAATTAAATTCTATTAAAATTGAAATCTTCTATTTAATTTAACATTTTACATAGAATTGAAATTAACATGTTATTATTTTAAGTTTATTAAATTAATTAAAATTAAATTCTTTTACATAGAATTAAAATTTAGCAAATGTGGCGCAATAATGTTCTATTGCCTTACATTGACATTTTTATTAATGAGTTTTAAATCAATTTATTAGGTTATTTGAATATTTTCTTCATTAAAAAATACTCCCTAAGTAGTTAATATGATTCGCTTTAAACTGTTTTTTTTTTAATTTCCATGTTATTAACATACTGCTTGGTAAATAAATATATAACATTATTTTTTAGTACAACTTTGATATTTAATTACAAGATAGTGTAAAAAGAAAATAATGAACAATGTAGTGAATATAATTAATTAATAAATTTGAAGGTAAGAAATCTTTGCATTGTATGAAATATAGATAATATGACTAATGAAATTATATCTCTTTTTAAATTTTTTGATAATGTATTTTTTTTTAATAAAGTCATTGTAGACATCGAATTATAAATTATAGAAATGCATATGTATTATTTTTTTGTTGTAACTACTAATTTATTTAATTTAATAAGAGTAATAGAGTGGGGGTACTTATTTTGAATAATATATTCTAACACATTCGTAGTATATGTTCAACAATTATGCCAACTTTGATTGGGATGATGTTCGAACCTAAAACCTTACTTATAGAAATTAATAGGTAAGTTAAAAGTTAACGGAATATTAACGGAAATGAGAATATTTAACGGATAATCATATTATTAAGGATAAATTAGAAAATCTCAATGAAAAATAATAATCGAAACAATCTGAACCATCCATTTGATTAAATAATTTGACCGCCATTTTTTTTACCCATTTTAGGCCTAACCATGTTTGGCTTTTAGTAGTATACTAGTTTTATACGCGCATTGCGCGAATGGGTTAATGCCCAATGTTTATATTTAAATAAATATTTGAAAGTATATCAATGCAAGATTATATATGAGAAGTTCCCAAAGACCTTGTGGTCTAGTGGTACCCGTTGTCCAGGAAAACACTCTCACATGGATGATGGGAGTGGGTTTGAGCTGTAACACCCCAATTTTCACATCTCGGATTTATTACGAAATCCTTGTATTACAA
>CM008339.1:5255998-5266034 GCA_002525835.2 Ipomoea batatas
TTTACTTTTATGTTAATAGAAAAATTGTAAATGCAAACTTAACAGTTTAGAACAGTCGATAAGCAACTTATAAAAGAGTTTTGAGTTAAGTTTTTCTTTGAATAAGAGTTAGGTCTTACGGGTATAACCCTAATTAAATGCAGATCAATCATATAGTGATAGAGATATTGGATGAATGTAGAATAGTAGAAGTAGAATCGTAACTTGTAAGTTTAATTCAGAGCAGGCCAGGGTGGTAAATGTAATCCACTCAAAACCTGACATGTGCTTGCAATTCAACCTATTGCAAGATGACACAGAGATTTTTGGAGACGATGAGTGGATAAGGTGCGTTTGGCACTCGCTAAGAACAACGCTAAATGAGCGGTTCCGATGTCGCTATCCATGAGTTATCATGGTAATAATCGAGGATGCCCAAAAGATAGGAAATGACATAAATGACTCATCATCATATTCTGCAATTTTCTATCTCCTCTTTTTTTTTTTTCTTTTTTTCTTTTTTTTCACATCAAATATAATTGGTGAAGTTTTACTGCAATAATAATATAACGAAAACTAAGTCTCGGACTAGCGTTGTGGTTTATTTCATAAATAAATGAAGGCAGCAATATGAAGATTCGAATCCCAATGAAAAGATGAATGAAGAAAGGACTTGAGATGATAGAAGGTGTGGATTGGATCCATTGTGCGCGCATAAAGACTATGTCTGATTAAAAGTTGATTGCGCGACTTGCGATTTACCTCTACAGTGAGATCACCTTAGAGAGAGGGAAAAAAACACCATTTCAATTCTTTTAATACAATGATAATTTTTAAACTTTCATTGGAATAAAGTTGAAAGAATTCAGATGTTAACACGTAATTCAAATTTGAAAAGAAAGATTCATTTAATTTGTTTCGCACTTACCTAAACAAGGTTGTTAAAATTTGGTTATTCAAATTGCCAACTAAAGCTGTCCAGATAATATTCTCATCGTAAATATTCTCCTTTATAAATGCATGTGTTAATTAACAACATTCATCCTTTACTTATATAATTAGACACAGTAATTCATTTTTAGCTGTATTGTGATCATTGTCTATAGTAAAACCAAAAATTATGCTTCATTCCTTAACATGTACCCATAGTCATACATGTATTATTATTATTATTATTATTATTATTATTATTATTATTATTATTATTATTTACTCCTTGTTGACGTGACGTGTTTGGGTCTATTCGAACAAAAAAAAAAAGAAGAGTAAATTCAAGTAGTTTTTGTTCACTTCTTTTTCTTTCTTTAGTAAAATCTAGGAATCTAGACATGTGACCTAACATTTTATTTTTAGGTGAGTATAAATACTCTTATTATTTTGTATATATATATTAAAATAAGAGTATAAGAGTATGGTGGTTGGGAAGCCACGGTATAGCAGTGCAATAGTGCAAGTGTGGGTTAATAAAATAATATTTAGTGTATTTTTGTAGCTATAAGATGGAACTATATGTTAAAATTTGGCATGCAATTTATGTGGGGGGAGTATTTCTTGCATTAGTTTAAAAGGGGGGAGACTGGAGANGTTTCCCACTGCCAGATTGTTGTCTTTTAATTTCCTGTTTTTATTGTTCATACATTCTTGGGGGAGGGGTGAGGGGCGCAAATTTTACTGTGGACCGCGCATCAAAACAACATCGTTTTGATTAATGAAAACAGACGGACGAAACGACTTCCGTTCCGCGCAACTGTAGTTCCCTTTCAACACAACTGCAGGACGAAACGACCTCCGTTCCGCGTAACTGCAGTTCCCTTTCAACACAACTGCAGTATTTTCAACACAACTGCAGTATTAATCATGACCATAGTATGGTCCACGATATAACAATTGGGTGAGGGGTGGGGGTTGAAACTTTAAACAATACTATGTGGTTAGAAACAAAGGGTAAAAATGGTCTTGTTTGCAAGCGGTTGAATATTATTTACAGCTAAATTCACATTTTTCTCCACGCTCGTACGGCATACATTGTAGAAATAGGTTTGAGTTGATTGTAACAGTTGGGGGAAGTATGCCAAAACCCTAGACAAATCAATCGTACAAGAAAAAGCACAAACCAATTGTGATGGAGACCCGCTTGTGTTAAAAGTGTGTAATAGAAACCCGAGTAATTGATGAAGAATATGATTGGGAGTGTGGATGTTTTCTGTTTTCATCTTCTTCGGCCATAATATAGCCCACCACCGGAGTGGTGAAGGTAGAGGTGACGTCCACCGCTCCGGCTGTGATCCCACGAGGAGTTGCCGCCCCGATTTGAAGCTCTGCTACCGCTGCTGCTTTGCATCCAGCTCTGAGCTTGGTTTCCCAGGCCATTAAGCTCCTCCTCTTCTCTGTCGTTATACTCCAACACTAACCGCTTGATATCTTGTTTTTCCTCCAGCTCCGCTGCTTCTTTCTGCTTCGTGCTCTGTATGAGAGAGCAATCCCGAGGGATGAGCATCTGCTTTGTTTGTTGCTTGTTGCCCCGCTTCACGAGAACCTTAACTCGAACCTCCTTGCTTCCTCCTGCTTCTTCATCCAATGTCTCGTCCCCGCTTTCTCCTTCAACTCCACGATGATGATCCTTTGCTGCCCCCTCAAACACATTCATTGGTATCGCCATGTTTATCGTTGGCCTCGTACGCAGCTCCAATTTTCGTGAATCCAAACTTTCCTGTTACCATTGAGACCGCACATCTTTAATTTTCTATGCCAAGAAAGCAACTATAGTACACAGAGTAATAATAGAAAGTCGAATGAATATTATAGAACATCATCTTCCTTTCTGTAAGTTCTTGTACTTGCCTGCATTAAAGCCCGCAGTTCCCGCTCAAAGTCAGCCTCCTCCAGAGGATCAACTTCAGCAACTTTCGACCTGACATGTACTTCATCGTCTTCATCAGAAGCAGGTCCATCACCATCATCATATTCATCCTCAGTCTCAGACCCATCATCACGATTCTCTTCATCGAATTCATCATCATCATCACGTCCCGGATGCTCAGTAGTGTGACTCCCAGAATCACTTTCAGAGTCGCCCATCATTTCTTCGTGCAGCTCACCATTTTCTTCAGTACCATTTGTAAGGCTTTGCCCGTTAGCAGGAATGTCGGAGGTCACCCTGCTAGAAGACCTGTCTCTGTCTGAATGCTTCTCACTATTGGCCTTTTCAGTTGAAACTGTCCGCTCATGTTCATCAAGTTCCAGAAGTGCTGCATTGGCTTCTTCAATTGAAGCATATCGAGTCATGTTGGGGCGTAATTCAGCAAACAAGTCCTGGAAATGCATAATTTTTAAATTAGTGCACACTCTAAATAGTTCTCACGCTACTGGCTTTTTCAGTTTGTGACTTCCGTCACCTTTCTTACACATTGTTTAAGCCCAATCCATGAAAATTCACAACTGAAATATGGAAAAATGAAAGCAGAAAAAATTCAAAATAACCTGCAAGTCAAACTCAATATCCAGGGGCAACACGCCTTTGCCCAATATGTATCTCTGGAAATGAATTAAGAACCGATCAAGTTTCCTCTTCGACGAACCTCTATCAAAGTAATGTCCACAAGTTTCAAGAAGTGTAATGACCATCCTGATACGGAAACAATCCTCTGGTGGATCCAGTGTGTCTTGCTAGTCAGACGAAAATGAATCATCAAATTAGATAGTATAGAGAAGGACATGGTAACCAGTGTAAAAGCTTTTGTACAAGAATCGAAATCTTCACTGCAAAAGCTTTTGTACATGGAAGGATGAAAACATAGGAACACAATAGAAATGAGAAAATGAGCATACAGAAGTGTATTAGCAAAAATACTATTAGAGAAGAAATAATGACAAAAAAAACATAAGAATGTGCTTGTATAGTTGCATCCAAATCATAGATGCACATAGCAAGAGTTACAGAATGTATCCTAGAAATATATTTCCATGGAACAGTGGAATGCTATAAAAACTTTGCATGGAAGAAAAGAAGATAATGTAGTACAATTTTATCTTTAATGCAGTAAATGGCATTTCTAAAGCATCATGCACATACGATAATGCAAAGAATAGAGCAATTATAATTAAAACTACCAAGTCAGATATTGCAAGATTAGATGTGGACCTATACCTCTGTTGTTCCATGGCCGAAAACAAGAATCAGATAGAGTGTATCAAAAATGACTGATGAGTCCACCATTTCATAGTTATACAGTTCTCCTACAAACCGCATGTGAGCAATGCGCCTCTGCTGCATCCCAAAGTCATTCAACTCTAATCCCACCCTTATCTCCTCTAAAACCTAGAAGTACAGGTATTCCTGTCAGTTTTAACTCGAGCCATTACCAAAAGCAAGNTGTATTATTATGATGAAGGAAAACCAGAATGCATGCTATCACAGGGAGGTAAGGCTGTTTTAATAAAATCTGTTTTATTGCATGTGTTTTCTGCTATTACAATCAAGAGTTGTTACCTTTATTTTGACTCTACTATTTGAAACTTATTATTTTTTGTAATTGGTTGCAGATTGAGTTCACACTTCCTCCTATGGTCCAATGTTTGGTGGCAGTATGCAGATAATAGTTTGCAGAGATGTAATAGTTTGGAGATTAAATATGAAGTTAAATTCTAGAATGTATTAAATTTTCAATTGTATATTCATGAAATGTATATATGTTTTTCAACAATTATTTTACCAACTTGCAACAAAAAAAAAAAATTATATATATATATATATATATATATATATATATAATACTCATTTCACTACGGAGGGATCTCTCTGTAGTGAAATGATTTTTTTTTAATTTGTTGCCTCCAGTTTTCCGACCACCGCGGTGGTCGGAAAATCCGGACAAGCCTGGTTGTTCTGTTGGTCGTTTTATTTCCGACGTTTGGAGAATGTGGTCGGAATTTCCGACCACGTCCTCCGATGGTCGGAATTACCGACGATGATTTTTCCGGATACCTATTTTGGTCGGAAAAGTGGTCGGAACGGCCGTTTCCGACCTAATTAAGGCTATTTCCGACCACTGTCGGGTGGTCGGAAATCAACAGATTTCCAGCAGTGATCTCTGCAAGCTCATCGCCTTCCACCGCCCCAACACAGTCGTCTTCACTTTCATGCTATTGGGGAGTTATTCCACCTGACTGATCCCTGCCAATATATGGTTCCCCGACCTCGTATTATTATCCCTACGAGCTTTGTGAACTCGAGCCATTGAAGTAGACCTGATCCCCATGATTCAGAGCCAGTTTGAGCAATTATTTTCCCATCCAACTGCAAAAGTTGTGGGAATTAATAGTTTGTTGTGTTCACCATTATTTAGAACTCGGTTTATGAACACATGCAACCATTATTTAGACTATATGCGGTTGACAGTTTGGTCATGAGAATGAGATGGGTTTGACAAGGAACACATATTCTGAAAGGAGGTACGCATTTCACACAAAACATACTTGCCGATCGTGGGTTGGGTCGCTCCGGATTTGGAAGAATATTTCGGTGGCGTCGCTTTTCACAATGCCGGCGGACACGTTTCAGTGTTTCTTCACTGGGATCTCCTTGTTCAGAACGGCTACTCTAACATTTTTCGATTACCATTCTTACATAGAAAAGTCAAGCTGAGCTGTAACTTGATGGAGACATGTAAAACAGTCTAGGAATTTTTTATTTTATTTTATTTTTTTTAATGGTTTGTGCATCCAAAAAGCATTTATGAAAGGGTAGGGTGCAGTATGAAGAATCGATTTTGGTTCATGGTGCGGAATAACGCTTTGCCTAAAATTTATTTTGTACTATATTCATAATATTTGTTCTACATGTTCAAACAAATCTAAATTTAATGTTCATAAATACTAAACTAAATGTACACCATATGTATTTTCATTCAATCTATAGTAATAGTTTAGGTAATTAAAGGTATTTTTGTCATTGGATTCCTTCAACTGATGTCACTCTCCTGTTCTTCTTCTCTCTTTGCGTAAAGAAATCGCTGAACTACAGTTCATCAAGGCCTAATCTGTAGAGGTTTTTTAATTTTTCTTCATTGTCCCGTTCATTGCTTTGGATTTTGGTGGTATGGCCGATGCAGAGAGACGACATCAGAAGTGTGCCGGTCCAATGACTAGGGCTTCCAATGGAGGTATTTTTCTTCTTCGTCATCGTTGATTGTTGGCTTCTTTTTTGTTATGTGCAATTGGGTTATTGGTGCTAGTTTACAAAAAGAATAGAGTTTTGTCTAATTAGTTTTATTACATTAAAGAAATAGATACATAGAATCTCTAAGTTGATTATCCTTTATACTGATATTTTTAAAGTTGATTATGCCACATCTAAGCCCATACATAGGCTAGATGCTAAGGTAGTTTACAAGTCCACAAACATCAAATATCTAACCATAGTATTTAATTATTACAGCCACTAGAAGTCTAAACCAAGGCTCACATGCTCATAAGTCTATAAGAAGAAATGAAGCTAATCTCAAAAGAGGGATAGAACTAGGGAGTACTATCGCACTCACGATCTGGTCCTACTCCATACCTGAAAACATTTTAGAATAAATAGCAAAGAACGCTAAGTAAAATCTCATTCTTACTCGTACAGATACAATAGTATACATTGATAATATAATAAAAATAAGTTTTCACACAACACCTATAGATATATGTCAACGAAACCATCACCAAACAGATCTCAAGAGACTCAAGCTCAACAAGATGAATAAGGTTCAAATCAAGGACTCATTAACAAAATATAATGTCAAAGGAAGCAACTCCAGAATTCAACAAGACAAGGAACCCCATAAACATGTACTCAAGACAAGACACAAGCCTCAACAATTCAAGAGATAAACATAGAAACCAACCAAGCATATCCAAATGCTCATACACAAGGAAATACATATATACATGCATACATAATATAGGGTTTAAGGCCAATTTCCATCCTTACACCAGTCCATATGGGTCACCAGTCCATTCGAAACGCTAGTCCAACCACAACACCAAATTGGAGCCGAAGCTCTCATTGCCTGATTCTTTGGAGCCGAAGCTCTCAATGCCTGCTCACATATATTATCAATTCACAAATTACAAGTTTGTTTCTTTGTTTCAATAATAATAATAATAATAATAATAATAATAATAATAATAATAATAATAATAATAATAATAATAATAAGCCAAAACCTTGTGGTCTAGTGACACCCGGTTGCACTCCCATATCAAAGCGGGTGAGTTTAGTAGTACAAATCTGGTGCTTTATCCCTTATACATACATCTATAAAATTTTGCATGTACATTAAATTATACAAATCGATGAAATGTGCTTGAAATTTTTAAGTATATTTATTTGAAAAAAAAGGTAGCTATCATATTCGTATTACTTTAAAATTTATTATGAATTATGAATTTGTATATTATATTTATTTTAGAACTTTGTTATTATTTAAATTGAAATTATTAATTTGTCCATCCATATAGTGATATAGTATTCAAGTTTTGTAATTGGTAAAAGCCTCTAGTGAGGATTGAACTCACGACCTTTCACTTACGAAGCGAACGCACTACCACTATGCTATAGAGGCTAGGTTATTAAAAATAATTTATTTTGCTTTGATACCTACTATCCACTCAATCAAAAAATACTCTAAAATGAAGAATAAGAAGAATATGAGTGAAGTAAGCCCTCAAAATTTTATTAGAACAATTGAATTTAAGTATTGAACACCAAAAAAATTCAAATTAATAAATTATTAAACTTGAAAAATAAAGGCAACTAACCTCCTTGTTACTCGTAATCAACATATTACCTTTGTAAATTCACTGCTGGAATTTAACATATTTCCGACCACCGCCAAGTGGTCGGAAATGACCTTAATTAGGTCGTAGATGCTTGTTGCGACCACTTTTCCGTCCAAACTGAGGGTTCGGAAAAACCTTTTTCGCTATTTCCGACCACCAAGAATGTGGTCGGAAATAGTGACCACTTTTATAGTTTTTATGAGCACGTTGGAAATACAGCCAGCAATTTTCCGACCACTTTGGTGGTCGGAAAATTGGACACAGTCAATAAAAAAAATTCATTTCACTACAGAGAGGGATCCCTGTGTAGTGAAATGAGTATATATATATATAATATTGTTGCGGCAAGATATTTGTTGAAAAACATATACACATTTCAAATGTTTGAAGATAATTCATTCATGAATATACAATTGAAAATTTAAAACAAATTAAAATCTGGAATTCTGGAATTTAACTTCAGATTCAATCTCCAATAGCGGCCTATAATATCACACATAAATAAGAATTGCGAAGAGGAAAGAAAAATCAAATTTAACTAAGCAAACCACCAAAGGCAGGTGCTTGAAAGTTGAAAATGGAAATCTGGGATATCAATTTTCAAGATATTTGAAGAAGATAAGTCAATGCAAAAAAGTGCATGAAAATGGAAGCCTGGGTTATACTTTCCACTCACCTGCTTCCTAACAATCATCATAAGTTCATTACAAATAGAACTGGACCCGATCTTGTTGAAAGAGCAAGAGGGCTGAAAGCTTCATACACCTAAGCAAGAAAAACATTACCATAATCATAATCCATATTAGGGCTGCAAATGAGCATAGTGGCTCGCGAGCGGCTTGCGAGCCGCTCGGTCAAAGCTCGACTCGAGCTCGGTCAAAGTCGAGCTCGAGCCGAACTCGAGCGGCTCGTTTAACAATCGAGCCGAGCTCGAGCTATAATTCTTTAGGCTCGTGGCTCGACGAGCCGCTCGCGAGCCAGGTATAATATAATATAAAATATAATATATATAAATTCTAACCCTAATATTCCCCCCAAAGGCCAAAGTCCCCAAATTCTAACCCTCTGCTGTCTGCCCTCCGCCTTCATTCTGCTTCTCTGCGTCTCTGCCTCTCGGCCCTCTCCTACGCAACCGACGACCGCCGGTCCAGCCTTCACCCACCGCCTGCGGCCGAACCAGCACCGCCTCCCCTCCGCCTTCGCCCACCGCCTGCGAACCAGCACCGCGACCCTCGCCGGTAAGAATCTGCCTTCCTCCCTTCTTATTTTCTATTATTTTATATTGTATTTGNAAATAAATAAATAAAATTGAAAACTCCAGCAAACAAAAAGATAAAGCTTAATTATATAACCACTTGGATGGTGGGAAGGCATGGATTTGGTGGGCACATAATTCTAAATTGTTTCCTATAGCACATCCCCTAGAAAAAAGGAAAACAAGGAGGGAGAGAGGGGGCACAAGTTTCCAGAGGTCAGAACCACAACTGTTAAATCAGATCCTGAATTTTTATACCTTTAGACAACTGAAAACCAGACCAGCTGGTGCAATTTTAAACTTGCAGAGTTCTCCAATAAAACGAATATTCCTTATTTTGCTTTCAATGTTCATTTGATCCTGCACATTAGAGGCAAAAATATTAAAACATTCAAGATTCCGTGACTCTGGAAAGCAATTCACAACACTTTACCTTCTTATCTATCAAATTGTTGAACTCTTCCTCTAACAACTGTAAAAGCATGGAAGACACATCCTTCATGCAAGTAGAGAGTGTTGCAACCATACGTGAATAGTATGGCAACAATTCCAGAGAAGTCCTAGGAACATTGAACAGAGCCCTTACAAGCTTCTTCCTGTTAGATTTAGAATTAGAGAGACTAAATTCCACCTGTTAAAATTGAAGACCAATAAAAAATAGTAGTATTGTAAGAAGTTGGATTAAACCATCAAATAAAACCCAAAGATACAATCTACAAACAATAAAATGTGAACAAATTGTAACTTGGAATCATTACCTTGTCATTAGCATTGAGCAATTCTTTTCTAATCATTCTCAATCTCATTAGCCTCCTCTGAAAATCACAGGTTAATATGTAATTGGCAATTATCTAAGAAACAAAAGATCAGAGTATTAGAATTGCAGAGTTAATAATAAATCTTATTATCTTCTGCTTACTATTTCCCATTCCACATTCCCATTTGGCCATTTGGAATCCAAACCACTAGAACATATTCCTA
>CM008339.1:5293962-5304266 GCA_002525835.2 Ipomoea batatas
TGGCACGAGTAAAGTAATTTTTTTTTAAAAAAAAACTATCTAAACGTAATCATATAATAAATCGACCCTAAAAGAAGGAGGAAAATGTAATATATATAGCAAAAAAGGTGAGAATTACTTTTGTAAAGGGAAAGGGATAAACATGGTACGTTGATCGGGCTAGATCGATCCAAGTTTCACTCGATCATTTGACACTTCTAGTCAGTTTTTATGTACATTTGTGTAGGTAACGATTGTCCACTGATCACTCGAAACATCACGAATAAAGTAATAAATATCAAGAAAAAAAAAACTCTCCAAATGTAATCACATAATAAGTATCCTTAAAAAACAAAAAGGAATTGAAAATTGGTAATATATACCCCTAAAAAAATTCGAGAATTACTCTTGTAAAGAGGTAAACATGTTGCATGTATGACTTCGGTTCACGTCATAAGTCCCGTAGACTTTTACACCTGTCTCACTTCATACCCCATCTCTTAGTATGACTTCGGTTCACGTCATAAGTCCCGTAGACTTTAACAGCTGGCTCACTTCATACCCCATCTCTTAATATTGCACATAGCCCCCAAACTTTCTGCCTTGCTCAACTTTGAACCTCATACAACCCTTCTGGTATTTGCACCTTAGCCTTCTTAACTCTACTCACTAATTAGCCCAGTTCATCCCCCAAACTTTCTTCACTACATATCGATCTATCCCCACAAACCTTGCCAATAGTTCTGATAATTCTCTAAACGCAATTAACTTTTGAATCTCCACTAGTGTAATTAACATTGGACTAGCCCTTGTTCCCCTTAACAACAACCACAACAATAATAATAATAAAAGATTGATTATTATTTTTTAATTGAATTTGTAAATTATAATGTTTTAAAATAATACTTTTAAGTTGTAAACTATAATTACAAAATTATGCAACTAATACCATACATAAATAATAATTTATACATTAAAACAAATGTGAGGCAATATCTTTTGAAATGAATTGTAGTATAAGTTACGGAGCTCCGTTACGACAAACGGCAGTCGTTTCTGATACTTACTGAACGACGTCGTTTTATGACCATGATCCACCGTATAACAAATGGAAATCTATCTATTTATCAAATTTTCATTAACTGTGCATACCCTAACTGAAATCTATCTATTTATTAAATTTTCATTAATTGTGCATGCCCTAAATATATGTCATGCTATAAATCACATGTGAATTAACTTTTTTTTTTTATGATAGACTAGGTATTCAATCATGATATTTTAATTTGACAAGTAGCTAGAGCATCACTTTATGTGAAATATATCATGCTTAACAAATTTCATCATTATCCTTAGTGGTTTTATAATGAGCTTTTGTTGTATAGAGCCATAGAGGTATTCATAAATAATTTTGGCATATTTTGTGTAGGACTACCTAACAAATTAAAGTTTTCAAAGTACTTTCTAATACATTAACGGGGCGTTTGGTTTATAATGGAATATTAGATTATTGAGAATATAAATTTATCTTTTATGGGTGCTTTACGATATATATATATATATAATCAAATACTAACTGTGAAGTGCAAACTTTCATAAGATTTTTGAGAAGATTTTGCATGTTTGATTAAGAAAAAGAAAATGAGAATGGAGGAAAAAAAAAAAAGAAATAAAAAACTAAACAAAAATATTGGAAAAAAAATACATTTACGCACCCAATGCACGCGCTCGGCTGGGCGCGAGAACTACGCCTCACACATGTGAGGCACAGTGTCTTCTCCCTAGTGGCCAGTGTGGCCCACAAAACCTGTTAGAATCTCCCCCTTTAGGAGAAAAAATTCACCTAAATCTCACCCCTCACTTTTGTTAAAGGGTCATACTTGTGTGAGACTGTCTTATGGATCCTTATTCGTGATACGGGTCGGGTTAAGTCAAAACAACATGCAAATGTCATGTATATATGCTCAAATATAATACTAATCAGGAATACAATTTTTGTCATTTAGAGAAAAAGGAATACATTTTTCAAGTAATGTTGACAAGTGCCCTTTACTCATAAAGAAAAATATAATACTTTTAAATCAAGATGTAAAAGTATTATATTTTCCCTCAAAACTATTACATTTACCCGTAGTAACAAAAATTTTATTCCTAATTAATATTACATTTGAACATATAAGTATAACATTTGTATTTTGATCTGATCCGACCCAACTCACAGTGAGACGGTCTCATACAAATTTTTATCGTTGTTAAAAACTCATTCCATAAATTTTACTATTCCAAAATCTCCATAAAACCCACAAATGGATGACCTAATAAATAAATAAATAAAAATCCCGCTGTAGAGTTTTTTCATTTTGGTCCCCGCAAAGAAGCGAAATTGCGAAATTGACCAGAAAGAATACAAAAAATGGCTGCGTGGGTTTTTAAAGCCAACGGAACAGACATACTCCCAGGCTGCAAATGTGTTTTCTTTCTCTCTCATCATATCCTCTGTTTTCTTCTTCCTTCTTTCTCCCACCCCAAAACTCAACCTGAACACCCCTCCCCCCCCTCCCCTACAACAAAAACTACCAAATTTCGTCAAATCATTTTTTTTCTATCTGGAGCCGGACGTGTATCTATATATAGATGTATAAGACACTCGCGGATATATTTGGATAGAAATAATGGTGTCAAGATAGCGGTGTTCTAATCAGACGAGTTATTGGGGCGGAACTTGTGAGTATAGAGGGCGTGTTATGGTTTGAATTTTGTGATTGTTTGGAGAAATAATGGAGTTTGCGCATTCAAACGTGGTCCAAACCGGGGGAGATTTGCAAGAGCCGAGTATAGATACAGATAAGTTGAGCTACGAGATATTTTCCATCCTTGAGAGCAAGTTTTTGTTTGGTTATGATGATCAGAAGGTTTGGATTCCTAAGACCATCACTCCCGCCGTTGAGCTCGGCAGAAACGAGGCGGTTTCCACGTCGCCGGCACGGGATAGGGAGGACGACGGCGTGCAAGCTATCAAAAATCAGAGAGGGAAAATCTGCGTTCTGAGCATTGACGGCGGTGGAATGAGGAGCATCCTCTCCGGGAAAGCCCTAGGTTATTTGGAACAGGCGTTGAAGGAGAAATCGGGGAATCCGGATGCTAGAATCGCAGATTACTTCGACGTCGCCGCCGGTTCCGGCGTCGGCGGGATTTTCACGGCGATGCTGTTCGGGACGAAGGATCAAAACCGTCCGATTTTCAACGCCGATGATACGTGGAGGTTTTTGGCGGAGAATGGGAGGAAAATTTATTCGTCTAGAGGTTCTAGCTCCAATGGGATTTTCAGGCGACTTTTCAGCGGTGGTGGACCCGGTTCAGCCACGGCCGGTTTGGAGAAGGCAATGAGGGAGGCTTTTGCGGTTTCTGATGGGAAAACGAAAACCGGTCGGAACTTGACGTTAAAGGACACATTAAAACCGGTTTTGATTCCCTGCTACGACCTGTCCAGTACGGCGCCGTTTCTGTTCTCCCGAGCCGACGCCCTCGAGACCGACAGCTTCGACTTCCGGCTCTGGGAGGTCTGCCGCGCCACGTCGGCTGAACCGGGAGTGTTCGACCCGGTTTGCATGCGGTCCGTGGACGGTTCGACCCGGTGCGTGGCGGTCGACGGCGGTTTAGCCATGTGCAACCCGACGGCGGCGGCGATTACCCACGTGCTCCATAACAAACAGGAATTCCCTTTCGTGAGAGGAGTCGAAGACATTTTAGTCCTCTCAATCGGCACCGGTCAACTTCTAGAAGGCAGTTTCAAGTTCGAGCAAGTCAAGGGGTGGAAAGCCAAGGACTGGGCTCGGCCCATGGCCCGCATCTCCGGCGACTGCTCCGCCGAGCTGGTTGACCACGCCGTCGCCATGGCTTTCGGCCATTCCCGGAGCACCAATTACGTGCGCATTCAGGTACGTACGTACGCCTCTAACGTGCGCCGTCATCCTTAATTTTTTCCAATTTCTTTTTATAAATTCAAAAATCTTCGCATTATATATTTTTTTTTTGAGAACTTCGCATTATATATATTAAATGGTTTTGGGATGTTTTGGTCACAATTTGCATGGGTCGACACTCAGACAGGCTGGGGAAGGGTGTCCGGCTGTCTGGGTATGGGTTGAATCTAACGTGCGCCGCACCGTGTTTTGTGCGGATGCAATTTAATTTTCTGCCAACTGAACACCACAACTGGTGTCTGGTAAAATGTTTCGTGCATAGACAGCTCAGTTGGTTCTTGAACGATCTCGTATCTATTGAGACATAATGTAGGGCCCAAGTGTCATGCATAGACAGTTCAGTTGGTTCTTGGACGGTCTATTGAGACACAGTGTAGGGCCAAGTGTGGGGTTGTGGGGTGAGAGAATTTTGTCTATTGTGTGAGCTGGAAAATTATGTGCAATCAATGTACTATAATTTGGATTTCAATGCCAAATTCTTGATCATGGACCATGTCTTTTTTTTTATATAGGATTTACTCTTTCTTTAGTTAATCAAGACTTAATATTGAGTAATTGTCCTGTTTTATAGAAAATGACAGCATAAAAGATTCATGTCTGTTGGCTTGTCATCACTAACAACTTTACAAGGCTTCATGTTTAAGAATTTAAGGTTGCAAAGTACGGGTTATGTTGCATTATTACTATAATGATTTAGGCACAAGTGCCATTGCCATTTTCAAAGAATAAGACCTTTTAATNTCTAACGTGCGCCGCACCGTGTTTTGTGCGGATGCAATTTAATTTTCTGCCAACTGAACACCACCACAACTGGTGTCTGGTAAAATGTTTCGTGCATAGACAGCTCAGTTGGTTCTTGAACGATCTCGTATCTATTGAGACATAATGTAGGGCCAAAGTGTCATGCATAGACAGCTCAGTTGGTTCTTGGACGGTCTATTGAGACACAGTGTAGGGCCCAAGTGTAGGGTTGTGGGGCGAGAGAATTTTGTCTTTTGTATGAGCTGGAAAATTATGTGCAATCAATGTACTACAATTTGGATTTCAATGCCAAATTCTTGATCATGGAACATTTTTTTTATAGGATTTACTTTCTTTAGTTAATCAAGACTTATTGAGTAATTGTCCTGTATTATAGAAAATGACAGCATAAAAGATTCATGTCTGTTGGCTTGTCATCACTAACAACTTTACAAGGCTTCATGTTTAAGAATTTAAGGTTGCAAAGTACGGGTTATGTTGCATTATTACTATAATGATTTAGGCACAAGTGCCATTGCCATTTTCAAAGAATAATACCTTTTATTATAGTGTGTGATTCAGCCTTGTTTTTATACAAACACTTTGAGAAACTTGTAGACTGTTCTGGCAATTTACCTCTTTCGCTGAGGCTTTAGGGCAGGTGAGGTGTCCCCTTAATGGGAATGAAAGGACAGTCCATTTTCTGATGTTTGGTCATTCAATAAATGGGAATAGAATTGAGATTGATATCTGGTGCAAGTTGTCAATTGTGTGTCTCCAAGGGCTTTTACTAGAGTATGTTAAAGTTCCATAATTGCATTAGTAGCAATGGGTGAATGGGTGATGGGGAAATTATAGAAAATTAAAGATTGGGTTTACCGACAAACAGTTCCTTGACACAGAGAGGTGAGCTGGAAGGGGCAGGGGGGTTGTTCCATGTTGTTTTACCATTCTGGTGTTTCACCTAAAACTGTTTGCTGAACTGTGGGTACTGTTCTGCTGTTCTATTATGGTCAATTTGGTCCTTCCATTGTCATTCATTGCAAAATTGTACATTGCAGTACTGATTGGACCTCTTAACTCCCTTATCCCTTGTTCTCATTTACTCTTTCCCAGGGCTATCTTTTTCTCTGTTTTCCCCCTTCACTGAGGGGAAAAGGTATAGAAATGTGGAAACTGAGCTTTTTATGGAGTTCTCTTTCTCTTATTTTGAGTAGACCTTATAAGGCAAGTCAAAGAAATGAGCCATACAGTGATCATTGAGTACTTTCATAAGGAATTTTGGACAGTTCCAAGTTTGAATGATTGGCCCTTAGCTTCAGTGATTGCAGGTTGCAATTATAATATCCCAATCAGGAAACTATTTGCTTTGTTCTCAATTATAATTTGCAATGGAAGCTTGATAATTAAATGAACACTGCTTGTTCTAAGACGCGATTTGTTGATGACAGGCTAGTGGGTCGAGTGGTGGTCGTTGTGGGGTGAGCGCAGATGCTGATTCGAGCCCTAACAACGTGAAATTGCTCGTGGGGATAGCAGACGAAATGCTGAAACAGAAAAACGTAGAATCTGTTCTTTTCGGTGGCAAGAGGGTTGGAGAGCAAAGCAATTCCGAGAAACTCGACTGGTTTGCTGCAGAACTTGTGCAAGAGCATCAGAGGAGGAGTTGCCGTATAGCTCCCACTGTTGCGTTCAAGCAAGCTTCCTCGAAGGCTTCCTAAACAACAACGCACAAATAATCAAAAACTAAAGATATAAAAAGACGGTAAGCTTCACCCACTCCTTTTTACTTTACGGTAGCATTTTGTTTTCTTTACCCGTGACCTAAGCATGCTGATATCAACTAAGTCCCATTATGTTACAAACTGGAACAAAATCGTATAAATGCAAAACTAATAGCCCAGTAATATGTTAGGATTTGTGAATCATAGTCACAAGATGATAATAATGAAGGATGCTTGTTTCTGCACACTAGTGGGCACATTTTCTTCAAATGACCCAAGGTAGTTGCAATAGTGACAGTGTATGGGGGCATAAGGCCAAAAGGTCACAGTGATGGCCTGATGGGAGACTTTCTGTAGTCTGGAAAAGAAATTAAATTAATGAAAATGACTTTTTTTCTCATGTTGTGGTTGACTGTTGGGGCAAGTTTCCTTTTTCTTTAACTTTTTCCTATAGGTTGGGTTTGCCAACTCCTCTTTTAGGCTAGGGAGTAGGGAGGGTAGTGTTGGAGATGATGAGTTTCCATTGAAGTATTCTTTCTAAGTTTTGACTGGTTTTTATTTTTTGTTTTATTGCATCTGGGTTGTCAGAACAGCATGATAAAAGTCCTAGCCTATGACTCTATTCTAGTCAAACAAAGTTAAAGTTTGCTAGGGCAAGTGGGCAACTGCAGCTAAATTGGTCAAGTTGTTTATATAGCAATCTCAAGGTTTTAAGTTCGACTCCTAGTGGGTGCGACCTATTAGTTTTCTTGGTTTAAGCCGGTATGGCAATTTAGCCTGGTTTACCTCCTTTGTCAGTTAAGATCACCCTCGGGCCTCGGGTAGTTACTGCGGCCTTCGGGTTTCACCCAAGAAAGTTAAAGTTTGCCGTTGTCCCTTAAGACCAGAATTTCAAGATAATGAACTGTGTAGCCACCAAAGTGTTGAATTTTGATTGTTGTTTAGGTGAATAATCTCAAGATATCAACTTATTAGTCAAAAATTAAGAATCCCCTCCTCCCCCAACCCCACCACATGATTATGCACTTTCATATGTTAATTTAAAGCAATATGGTAATTGGCTCCATCTTTGTCACCTTCTCTCATAAGGTTTAAGTGACCATAATTGAAGTTGTTGGCTCCTATGATTAAACCTGCTATTATTAAGGTTTTAAAACAAAATTATTAGGCAAAACAGCTTGTCAGATAGTAGAGTGACCTCTAGTCCTTGTATCCAACAGAGAAGAATAGTCAAAAGAAAGGTCTTGTTTAAAAGAAGAGAAAGCTGCTGATAATGTAGTCCCATAATTCAAAAAACTTAATACCCCTACCAATGCACCCAAGGACACTAAAGCTACATTATGTAAATTGCCTGCTACTGAGTTGGTTTTCAGTACAACACCAATTAGTCGACAAAAAACGATACTCCTTGTAAAATCTTATCACGTTAGGTGAGATTTGTACCTAAATTATAAACATTCCAGGGTGTTACTTGACACCATTTGCCTGTATTAAAGAGAAATGTAGATGATAAAGCAATTGCACTTACTATATACGTCCACCCATAGAAAAGATTTTGTCATACGGGCAACCCCAATGAAGTTGGTCGGACAGTTAGCTTGATAACCACAAGATTTCAAGTTAGACTTCTAGTTAGAGTTGTCTATTAGCCTTCTTGGTTTGAGCTAGTCAGTTATAGACAACTTAGATTGATTTTCCTCTTTGTGGTCCTTTGTCGACCAAGGCCACAGGTGGGCTTCACCTAGAGCGTAAAAATAAAAAAGTTTTCATTAATTATTTAGTTAGATCATATATGTAGTCTCTACACTTGATATCTACATCCTTGTTTACCTTGTTCCTATTTAATGACAGTACTCAGTAATTTTGTGCTCCATTTCTCAGTGCAGGTGGAGACTGGAGAGACTGAAATGTGAGTATGAAGGTAAAAGTAAAAGAAATTGGGAAAAAAAAAANTGATAATTCTCTAAACGCAATTAACTTTTGAATCTCCACTAGTGTAATTAACATTGGACTAGCCCTTGTTCCCCTTAACAACAACCACAACAATAATAATAATAAAAGATTGATTATTATTTTTAATTGAATTTGTAAATTATAATGTTTTAAAATAATACTTTTAAGTTGTAAATTATAATTACAAAATTATGCAACTAATACCATACATAAATAATAATTTATACATTAAAAATATTTTTTAAAAAAAATATGTTCACTGTTTTTCATTTTTAGGTTAGGTATATAGTTGAACCTTATTTTTATTATTACTCACATCAACAAAATAATTAACCCAAAATTTAATTGGGTTAAGCCAGCAAGATCCAAAGAGTTATTGGATCAATGGTGGATCGGATTAGACGGGTCCAAGTTTCACTCGATCATTTGACACTTCTAATTAATTTTTGTATATATGTGTGTGGATAATGATTATCCACTGAACACTCAAAATGTCACGAATAAAATAATTAATAAGTTTTTTATAAAAACAAAAAACAAAAAAAACTCTAAACGTAATCATATAATAAATGGAGCCTAAAAGAAGGAAGAAAAGGTAATATATATAGCAAAAAAGGCAAGAATGAATTACTTTTGTAAAGGGAAAAGGATAAACATGGTGCATGTGAGTGTGATTTTCCGTTCACGTCATAAATCACGTAGAGCGAGCTGAGCTTGTGCTATATAACCCCACCTCGTAACGCTTCTTCCTCAGCCTTCTCCCATCTGTTTTAGAGAGAGAGAGAGAGAATAAGAGAATCCATGTCTGCCAAGCACTTGCAGACAAACCAGATTCAGAGTTTTGCTTGCTTTTCAAATTAAAGTACGCACCCCATCCATCCATCGCCATTAGAAAGAGCTTTGAAAGCAAAAAAAGCTTTGCTTGGGAAATTGCACACACTGCACATATATACATATATACAGCCTCAAATCAGATCAGCAGCGCAGCTAGCTATACCATATCTCTCCATACGCCATATCTATCCATGATTATTGATTAAACATTTACCCCTTTTTTCTCTCTTTTTATGTGTCCTTTATGCATAGCCTAAATCCAACCCCACACGTACCCATCCTTGCTTCTTTCTCTCCATCTCTCTCTCTCTCTCTGTAAAAAGAGAGAAAGAAAAACCTGCAAACTTCACTTTTATTTCGTGGCTTCTCTCTCTCTCTCCCTCTCTCTCTCTCTCTCTATATATATATATATATATATAGATCCATTGGATTAGGACCCCATTTTCTTCATCCGCCATTAATTCACATACATCTATCTGTTCTTCATCCCTATCTCACTCCATCAAGAAAACAACATTCTTGCCAACCTCGTATGTATATACCATGTTTTTTTCTGTTGTTTTGGTTAGCCCAAAACATTTAGTATGATTCTTGATTTCTCCGAAGAACTCAGGCGGGTATGGTACGGTACAGGTAAAGCTACGTGCCTGGCTCCCTGTATGCCATCTGCGGAGCTCATCGAGAACGATGGGCATCTGTGAATGGCGTATGAGGAGCCAAGCATGTATATATATATGTATGTATTATATATATATATATTCTTGCGTTTTCCTATATATATATATATTGTTTTAATTTCTTCTTCTTTATATCGTAATTTATTGTTGAAAGCTGGTGCAGTTAGCCACCTTCACTGTATATCATATCCATCCTCAGGTATATATATATCATTTCATTCTATTATATATTTAGAACTATTTATCACGTATTCACATCCTAAAGTTTCGTCCATTTTTTTTTTGTATATATGTAAATTGATTGTCATGCATCATATCACGAGTTATTATCAAATTTTTATATTTTATTTTTCATATGAAGCATCATCAATTCGAAGAATAGCAGCTCCAGTAGTCTCCCGTCCTATTTTGAA
>CM008339.1:5326867-5338171 GCA_002525835.2 Ipomoea batatas
CGTCCACCAATACTCAAATGTGCCAATGTAGTCATGGTAATCATCTATAACTGCATTCCCCACCTTTAAGAAAAGAAATCAAGGTTAACAAAAAGGGCCGAGTATCAATAATTGATGAAAATAGTTAAAAGATAATTGCACAAATTGAATCAAGCTTGCAAGTGCATGTTAGGCATACCAAGAAGCCCTTGAAATTAATAACAGGGTTCTTGATTCCCTTGTTTCTTTGGTATACAATTTGAGATAGCTGTGGGACATAATGCCCTGACAAGATTAACATAAAAGTTAAACCAGATCATTCATAATCAGATAATGTTGTAGTGTTGTTATCATTATTTATACTCCAGGTATTATGTTGTAGCATTAATGAACAGGGAAATGATGACTACACAGCTACAAAGTGAAAACACGGACCTGCATAACTTTCTCCAGCAATGTAAAAATCTCTATACTTGTATTGAGGAAACCTATCAAACCACTTGACGAGAAATGCATATGCATCTTCAGCTGCATAAAAAAAAAGTTCCAAGTCAAACAAATTAGAGCCAACTCATGGCAAGTGAAGCATTCATACCCAGTATTTCAACAGAAATATCAAAAGAAAAAANTTATCCTGCATTCCAAACACACCCTAAATTAAACCCTCTCCCCAACTCAGAGAAGAAAAGCGAGAAGCAGTGGAGAAAAAAATGAGCGAGAAGCAGTGGAGAAAAAATGAGCGAGAATCAGGGGCAAGAAGCAATGGTGAGGAAGAAGGGCGAGAATCAATATAGCAAGGATGAAGATGATCGATTTGGTTAGGCTTTTTCATTGTTTTTGTTTTTGTTTTTTGTTTTTTTTTTTTTTTAATTTGTGAAATAAAAAATATAGTTTGTGTATTTGTTGTGTGTTCAGAATGCTGAGGATGAAGACTTTTGTGATAAATTTTAATTTGTGAGTTTAGATGTGTGTTGTTAGTGTTGTCCATGGCTGCCAGTGAGAGGGGGTGAAGGAGAGAACAGAAGATGGCTGCCAGTGAAAGGGGAGAAGGGGAGAAAAGAAGAAGAATGATGGGTAAATTTGTCTTTTGGAAATTAATTGCAATCATCCGTCCAAAAACGTTGCTTCACCCAACGTTTCAAAAATTAGCTTATTAGGATGAATCAACTGGAGGAAAAAGCCATTACCCAAACACTCATTTCAGCTTATTGACTAAGTCAAACAGCTGAAAATGATCAAATCAGCCAATTTTTGGCTGATAAGCCAATAACCAAACACCCCCATATAATATAGCTTCAATTTGAACGGATAGGGAATATACTCCGAACTTATAAAGATACATTTGATTGGCACGTGCCCCTTAACTCATGAGGAGCAGTTTTTGGATCCGGATTGACCTTATTCTACGTAACAATTCGACCCGAGCTTTAGTCATGGATCCATGACTAATTATGTATGTTGTAACAAAAACCCGACCACTAATTTATAAATATTCTTTTTTTTTAATCGATCAAACATCCACGTGAACTACATTGGTCAAGTATTTTGCATTGAATGGGTCGCTTGCAGAGGCCCACTGGGGCACTGGGCAACAATGGCGTGCATTATTGGGCACTAGCCCTTTTTAGGATTGGTCCTGATCATGTGTGATTAAGGCGACGTTACATGATCCCCAATTTTTGGTAATTTAATTGTTTTAATATAAATCCATCGGTCAAAACATTCACATGGACCAATTGGTGGTCCAATTTTTTTTTTTTTTAATAATTCACTCTATGACATTTATCATAGGGTAAATATAGCATAGACATATCCTTTTATTAATTAATTTACACTTATTTATAAACTAATTTATAAATAAGTGATGAATGTAATGAATTTTTCTTTATAAATAACTTTACAAAAAGAAAAATATCCTTTTCTTTCATCCGTCAAAACATCTACATGGACCACATTGATTAAGTATTTTGCATTGAAGGGGGTCGCTTGCACAGGCCCACTGGGGCATTGGGCAACAATGGTGCACAGTACTGCGCACTAACCCTTTTTTTAGGGCTAGCCCTGACCATGTGCAATTAGGGTGACGGTACATAGACTTCAATTTTTTTTTTTTTGTGATAATTACATTGTCGTCTAGTGGCACGAAGTGGCTCTCCTAATTAGGAGGTTATGAGAGTAATATTGGCTTTTTGTACTTCAGTATCTTTGTTGAATTTTGATGCATTATATTTTGACAAATAAAATTTATTACATTTTTATTTTTATCATAGAATACAATAGCTTAAAGTCTAAATAGATTTGGACTCAATTATTCAATTGTAGAGATTTTATAAAACTTTAATCTTTATCATTTAGAGGTTTTTTTGGATCATGTTTCTTATCTTTATAAATAGAAATAGAGATCCATATATATAATAGAAATCTAAATATTTAGAAAAAAAAAAAATATTTCCCCCCTATGTTATTATCTCTCTATTATTGTTTTATAGGGCCCATATTTTTTATAAGATCAGCCATGCTTTTTTTAGTAACTTTTTCTTTAAAAAATCCTGATTCAAACTAATTTAGGAATATAACCTCACCAATCTCTCCTGTCTTCTCTCTGCCACATAAGAAAACTTTACCAAAATATTCAAAATTTCATACCATTGGTGTTAGCTTTTATTTTTATTTTTTTGAAAAAGTTAGCTTTTATTAAGTCATTGACAATTTAAATTGAATTACTGCTGCATATACTCTCACATTTAATAATCTATTAATGTAGGGTTTTCTATTTAATTTAAAATATAAAATAAACCATAAATTTTACTCTTACTTTTAATAAAATTAACACATCCAAAACTATTCTAAAAGAAAAGTCATCATTTTCTTTATATAGAGCCCATGATAAAATCCAAGCTTGGAATTTATCTGGTTCTTGTCTTGTTCCCCAAATATGACAAAGGAATGAAAACTTGTGGAGGGCAATGCATAATTATATTGGCAATTTGGCACCTCATTTAATAAAATTATACTATATATTATCAATATATATTTAGAGATAATAGTCAAATGAATTTTTATTAAGAGTTAATACCGGATTTACTCCTCCGACTATCACTAATTTTTAATTTTAGTCATTGACTTTTAAAGCTACCAAAGTTAGTCCTTAAGTATTCAATCATTTCAAATTGTAATCCATCATTAGCTTTTTCTTGTGTGAATCGTTAATATTGAAGGTAAAATTCGAAAGTCATGACCATTGCGCTAATTGATTCTCACACGTGAAAAACAAAACCTGTATTTTCTTATTTTAGCAACCATAATTTCACTTAAGATATAACCAGTGCAATAGTAATTTTAAAGGGAAGCACCCTCATTGGATATTGGATAGTACTCAAAAGCATAATTTTTGCAATATGAAACCCTATTAATTGGCGTGATCCATGCTTCTTCTTGTTACTATTTTTGTCAGAAATGAATTCTTGATTTAATCTAGTTATCTGGTGACTGGTGTGCTTCAGTGCAATTTTAGTGTCTTGGCGCAGTGCACATTCAGAAATATAACCAAATCCTAATAAACCATTTATTTCAACAAATAATTACAACAACATTTTTTAGTTCCCGTTAGGAGTCTAACTTTATTCGTCCTTACTAGACTGGTAGATAGATAGGTTGAACACCTTCAATTCTCAATTCTTTAAGAACTAGACTTGAGAGTTTCTGACAAAGTTGGCATTGGCTTGTTCTCCAGATATGATTTGAACAGAGTCAAAGCATGTTGAGGCCTTGTTAATGGCACCTCATGCCCTGCTCCCAGTATACTCACAAGGCTCAACCCTTCATATATTTGGCTCCACCCACCAACCTATTACACACAACAAAAAACAAAACAGTATAAATCCAATTCAAAACCAATAAGAATGACATTAGGGTTACTTCAATTCCAACAATATAATAAAAATCTGGATAGACTAACCTTTCCATTGTCATACCAAGGGTACCAGTTTTTCTTGGTTGGAAGCTTCAACGCGTTAATGGAACGCCGTGATGCAGTTAGTGGAACCACGGAATCAGTATCCCCACTGCAAAAACGGGGATAACGTTGGAGTTACTTCAGACAATAAATATCTCATCTCATTACTTTTAATGGGCTTCAAGCAACACGTAGACTATAGTCTCTTCTCTGATAGTTGGATTGCACATTTATGTTTATATATTATGTGCTCAACAGTTATGACGTGTACTACTATCTAAGTCATTTAGTAGTGGTTAGATGACAGTCAAGTACAAAAAGCAGCCGAGGGTGCAGTGGTAGATACCTGAATACCCATATCCTGAGACCAGCATCAATGAGTTCTTGATAAATCGGTAGCATTGACACAGGAGAATCTCCCCAGTTGCCATTAACATCATAACTGCAAGGTGATTGGGGCTTAATCCAGTTAGCAGAGACATCAAATAGGATAGGACTGGAAATTTTGATGTTCTGATCTTCTAAATTACTCACTTGCATGTATCCCAGGGATAGGGAATTCCAGTCACATTGGCATGAAATGCCTTCTGCACTTCTGGTAGATTGAAGTAAACTTGTGCATAGTTGGCAGTGCATGGATCATATGCTCTGGACATCCATGGCTACCATTTCAAGAAAATCAGTGAATGTTAGATAATTTGACGATCATCTTCAAAAAGCACGGCTAGAAAACTCGCCTTTTTCTATTCACTATTTTCACCCACCAAAAAATTGGATGCAAATTTAAGGTTTTTTTCAACTTTTAGAACCCCCAAAGTTTGCTTTTCCCGACCCCTAGCCAACAAATGACCAAAGATAAACCAGCCTAGATTGTCCTAGTTGACTTGCTCAAGCCAAAAATGCTAATAAGCCGTTCCCACTGGAAGTTGAACTTGGTGTGGTTATCAAGCCAACAGTCTGACCAACTTGGTTGGTATTGCTCCTAAACTTAGTGGATAACTAAACCTACTAAATTTTTTGGTCATCACCAGCAAAAAATAGTCAAAATTTTCAAGTACTCTATTGGTGATAAAAAAAATAGTGACAACATTTTCTGAATCCAAAAAGTGACTTTTTTTACTGAAACAACGCGAGATTTCCAGCCATGAAAGTTTTAAGAGACAAGAATTACTCACATAGTGACCCCTTAGTTTGAACCGAGCAGATGAAGATGAAGAAGTTTGAGTGCAGACAGGAGTGTATATACTGTAAGCATCAATATCTCCCTGCTCGTTTTCTGCAAGTGCCAGAGCTCGCACACATTCAATTGGAGGATGTTCAGCTGAATACGGATCACAATATTTGTTTAGCACCTCGTATGTAGAATCTGAGATGAGACCATGAGTCCACCAATACTCAAATGTGCCAATGTAGTCATGGTAATCGTCAATAACTGCATTCCCCACCTTAAAACAACATCATGGTTAACAACATTTGCAGACTGCTTAGACTGGATGAATGAAAGGTTGGAGGTGGGGATTAATGAATACCATACCATGAAGCCCTTGAAGTTGATGATGGGGTTCTCGATTCCCTTGTTTATTTCGTAGACGAGCTGAGATAACTGTGGAACATAATGCCCTGACAGGATTAAAACACAAGTTAAACTGGCAAATCACAATGATGGTCACAGTGATATACACAGCTACAAACTCAAACGGGATGATCCCTCGTGTCGTATAGTCATGATTGTCACAAAATACAATGAAAACAATCATAGTTGTACCATGCCTTAACCTTATTTTTTTTAATGTTAGTGGTCCAAATGTGAAGCTGGAGTGGACCTCTACATTCAACAACCATGGCTCTGTCTTTAGTTTATTTTGGGCAAAACATGGCTAGCTATCTGACATAGAAGACAACCAAATGGGTATCTTTTGTGGTTGTTTTTATTGTATGGTTGCCTTGTGACCGCAAATGAGGTAAACCAACCTAGTTGCTTATAGTTAATTGGTTCAAATAAAAGAAGGCTAATATACTGTTCCTAAAAGAAGGCTAGAGTTGCCCTTAGGGCTCATTATATTATGGTAAAAATGTCAAATACACCCCTGACTTTAATTAAGCCCCCTAACTTTTAAGTTTTAAAGGTTGTTAGGGTTCTGGTGAATGGTGATGTTCTAGCTACCTCTAGGAGAAAAATTGGCAATCGGTCGCATGTTGCCTTTGTCATTAAAGTAACCGGTGGTCGTCTTTTACCTCAAAGGAAGAAGGCGACCAGTGGTCATATTCTACCTCAAAGGAATAGAAGGCGTCTGATGGTCACCTTCTTCCCTAAAGGAGGTGACTGCCAGTTGGTCGCCTCCATTGGGGAAGAAGGTGATCGGCCAAAAGGTCGCCTGTGATCGACAACCATTCGCCAGTTCCCAGTTTTTGTCACCGGGGTAGTTAAAACATTGCCGAAACTCTAAGGACCTGCTATTACAAGTCACTAACCGATTTTTAGCCTTCAATGCACTAAAATGACATTGATTTTCTTAATTGCAACTTTCAAAAGTTCGAAGACCTAATTGATTTGTATTTTACCCTTTCCCTTATACTATTCACTACACTTAGGGTTTATCACTAAAAAAAAAAGTATAAATGTTTACCTGCATAACTTTCTCCCATGATGTAGAAATCTCTGTGGTTGTATTGAGGAAACCTTTCAAACCACTTGACAAGAAATGTGTATGCATCTTCAGCTACATAATTAATTAAAGTTCCAAAATTAAGTCAAGAAAATTAGAACCCAGTGATGGCAAATCTGAAGCATTTAATTTCATGCCCAAAACCAGCCAACAAAAACCTCTATTATACCTGTTCTGTTGTCGCCTGCTGTTATCAAATCCGAGGTTGTATTTGAGTAGGAGTAACCAACACCAGCCGGAGAATCAAGAAACAGCAAATTCGCCACTAACAACAGACATATTCCACAGATGTTAGAAACAACATAAAAACATACTTCCTTTGTTTTACTATTCATAGGTCAGACCAACTCTATCTTTTTTTTTCTTTACTTATTTTTAAATTTAATTTTTTTTTGTATTTAACAAATACTTTTAGGGTAGTTTCTAAATATATAAATTTTGTATATTAATCCTAACAATGAAAACTTGAATTAAAAATAACAAGGTTAGTTAATTGAACCAGACATATAAAATGGGCGGAGAGAGTATGAACATAAATATACAATCCATCTATCACGATAGACTTTTAGTTAAGACTGAACAAGCGAACACTGTATGCAAGAGGTCATGGGTTCGAATCTACACGTACCGTTGTTCCAAGAATAAGGATTAAGGTAAAGAGTTTTGCCGTCAGGGTTGATGTGAAATGGGCCAATCTCTTCAGCAGCTCCATAGCCTACAGAAGAGCAGCCAGGCCCTCCATTCAGCCACAAAACCAGTGGCTTTTCCAGTGGGTTTTGACTCGCCGGCGACTCAGTGAGCCAGTAAAACAGTGCCCTCCCGGCGGTCTCATTCACGGTCACGTAACCGGAGAACTGACTGAACTCGGTGTTGAGCGGCTGCCCGGGCAAATACGTTATCCTATCTCTCTCTTGATCTGAAGTTGTTTTGGAGGAATTACAAGAACCCAGAACAAGAAATGCCCAGCACAATGCCGCCGGCAACAGTGAGTGCAATGGGCGCCTCATTGAATCTCTCTCTTTTTCTTTCTCAGACAACACCAAAAGACCAGAATTTAGACCCAGTTTTCTTATAGCGCACATGAAACAGGAGCGCGAATATATAGCGTCTTTGTACATAAATCATTCAACCTCAATCAACGTTGTGGTCCTCCAATACTCAGCTCGTGGCATAATTGATTTTATTTCTCCCATCATCCACGTGAGAGTCTAAATCGGGACACCGACTGCCACTAGACCACAAGGTCTTTGGCATTTACGGTACATAATCAGTGGTTAACTGTAAATTCAGATATCATAATTTGTTAGTTAGAAATGTAATGTTATTCGGTTATTCTAAGTTCATAAGATGTGAATTGTTGATAAATAAACTTAAAAGCTAAAATGTTTATAAATTGAGTGGTTGAGATTTATGAGTATATAGTTTCAAAAAAGATATTTGGTGAAAAATTAACAAGTTTGTATTATAAATTTAATATAATGATTTTTATCAACATATAGTTAAGAGATTATGTACTTGCAATTAATTTATAATATTACGAAAAATGAACACGTAACATGTATCATGCAAAATTTTCAAACTTAATTTCTAGTTCATTTTTAGTAGCATATATGAGAATCACGTTTTTTTTACATTTTTAAGTTACGTGAGATTCTCAAAAATATTACTTTACCTTAAAACATTCTTTAAACTAAACACTTCACAAATTAAATATTATAACAAATTAAATTATAAAGAAATTAAATCAATATCCATGTCTTGCAATTATTTTGCCACGAAGAGATTATTATATTATTAGCTATGGAAGAGGTGATGTGTATCAAACATAATTTTTGTATCTGGATGATCACAAATTTGATTATTACTAACGTTTTCTTATTCAAGTCTGTCACACATAATTTTCTTAATACACTTTACTTCTATATTGCCAGACTAATACACTTTACTTCTATATTGCCAGACTATTACACAAAATGAAAAATAAATAAATAAATAAAGCACCCTTATGATATTGGGTCGGATCGGGACCAGTTCACGTGTCTTTAAAGGTTGGGACTTGGGCCTAGTTATTTAATAATAAGTGATGGCAGACAGGCACTCCACAGAATTCAGAATTAAAGCCGATAAACAAATTAAAAAATCGATATATTATCATGATTTTAATGCCCAATTCTCTGAATAAATATTGGCCAATTATACTTGTTAATAATTTTTGTACTTGTAAATAAATTAAAGGCACATCATTAGTAATTATAGATATATAATATCAGCCACATAAAGTGTTAGGTTAAAATCTTACGTGTCGGTAGTTATCATGTTATGTGTCGATAATTACTATTTGATGTGCTTTTAATTTATTTACAGATACAAAAATTGTTCAATGTAGCTTCAAAATCTGTTAGCTTAGATACATAATTATTTAACCAAGATTCACAATGCAATATAAAGTATAAACTATGGTCCATGGTATAACAATTGATAAATATTAAAAGATGATTGGGTTTTGGACACATTGTTTAAACAGTAAACTTAGCAGTTTTGTACAATTTGATGATTCGATCTAATCCAATCTGATTACATCAACTTGATAGATACTTGTTCTTGGACTGCATTTTGTGAAAGAAGTGAAATTATAACAGTTAGAATGGTAGCAGGTCAGATTAGATTACCACTTCAAATGATGATTGTACACTCAAGATAACAAATCATTGATTTTTTCATCACAAAATTAATCTTGTGTGAGATCGTTTAACGTGAAACAGTCAACATTTTTAGTCTTTATCAATACAGAGACTTAAAAATATTGCAGCACCCAACATCCTAATGTCAGCAGCAAGTCATTGAGATGGGTCATGCTGGTGACATATAATGAGAGGGTTGCTCCCTTCCCTGCAAAGGGAGTTCAAGTAGATGAACTCTTTGGATCATCCTTCGAATGGTGGGAAGTCGACCAAACACTTATCTAGGAAAGAATGGCGAGCATGGCAATGGCAACGAAAAAAAGAATACCTTCATCTTTAGCACTCTTGACTTGCCTTGAGGATAGATGGGAGCGGGGCATTGATTGCTATTAGCTGCAGTTTCAAGAAACAGAAGAATTTTACTAGTTCACCTTTTAGCAGAGTTTAATAGCCACTTTTAAATGCAATAGCAAGTCTCTAGTTGCAATACTGTTTGTTAATTGTTACCCCTCTTTGTGCAGTGAAGGACATTAACATATTACATATGTATGTAACAGTTGATAATGGCTCTCAAGTTCTCAACAAATCATGTTTCGATTTTGACATACATGCATGAAATCAGATTGTTAAACTCACCTCGTCTGTGATAGGGTGAGGAAGAGCCAGCTTGTGAGCGTGTAAGTTGTATCCACAGTCTCCAGGAACAGGATTCTCTGGTCTCCGGTACCCACTATGCACAAAAGCAAAGCAATTGACATTTGGCATTAAAAGCACCAAACGAGCACATGCATACTAGTACTACAAACAGATTGGAACTACTAATATATACTCTATATATATCACACACCTACCAAATAATGATAAGATGATATGAAATGGATGAATGACTAGCTGGGCATTGGCTATAACTGGGACACATTTCCATGAGAATAAATAACTAGAATGAAAAAACGAGTAGATAACATCTGTAATGTGCAGCATAAGTATGCTTGATTTGCTTTTTATCGAGTTATATTTTGTTTGATAAGTTTACATCCTTTTATCTTTTTTAATCTATATTAGAATCTTAATTTATTGATTCTTAGACTTTGACAAAAATACTGTTTTTTTCATTCCCCTACTTTAGAAACACACCAATCAACTGCAATTTGACAAACAGCTTCTAGACATTTAGAACTGCGGTAAAGAAAGTAACACGAAATGCACGAAATGTACGAAATGGAAGAAAACTAGAAAGAGAGGAAATCTGCATACCCATCTTGAGCAAAACTTTCATCAATGAGGTCAGGATCAAAGCACATTGGTTGTCCCCCATCGATGTAAAGAGGATCACCTGAAGCACCAAGAATCAGATCCAGAAAATAAGCAATGAACTATACTAAGCTGCATTCATAAGCACAATATTAAGAACAAAAAATTTTATCACAGGAACAAAATCAAGATGTTGCAAGTTAGCAGATAGTAATTTGTTATGGTGCAATTTGCACATAACAAGGTAAGGAGCCTATAGTACTGGCACCCAAATTAAAATAACAGGGTCAAAAGTAGAGTTAAATATGAGCCCCACATAAAACAGAATTGGAGTCCCAAAAGGAATGTTAGACAAACAATTAGGAGAAGGTGGTTTACCTATAAGTGGATGCCCAATGAAAGAAAGATGGATGCGAATTTGGTGTGGCCTGCCAGATTGAATTTCAACCTGTCAAAGAATACAAGAAAAAGGAAAAGAAATTACATATAAAGACGTCAACTGCTCCTATCTCCCTCCTGAACCTCCATATCCAGTCAAAGAAATAACATAGCACTGCCTCAGTAAAAACTTTGTAATGTCCTTCTCATTAAGTATGCATTATTTGCTAATTCATATTAATAGCACAAATGTTAAGTATCTTTAAGAGCACAATCCCTTACATATGTATTTAAATTTTCACAGCTTCAAGCTAGTTGGCCCTTTTGCATTTATTTCGATTCATTTTGTATTTTCCTTTACTTTCCTCAGCACATTGTTCCAGTCAACCTAGAT
>CM008339.1:5414260-5424619 GCA_002525835.2 Ipomoea batatas
CTTCCGTGCGACCGTGCGGTCACACACCACTCAGTGTTACGAAATACACTACTCAATGTTAAGAAACACACCACAGTGCAAACCACAAAATGCCGTGAAAGAATTTGAGTTGTGCTCGATGTTATTTTTATTGTCGGATGTCATTCATACTCATTGAGTTGTGGGGCCCTAATTTTCTTTATCATTGAGAGCAATATTTTCTCAATCTTATCCTAATATTGGTCCCCTCACCCTCATCACTAACATATGCCCTTTCTTTGTCCACAAAACCAAAAATTTCCTCCCTATCCAAATAGTGAAGAGATAAATTACAATGATTCAACAATTCATTAGATGAGAAAATATGAACGAATGAGAGGACTAATGTCGGGCAACTATAAGGACTTTAGATGAAACTTTTATATTGTGACCGCCAATACTTGATCATGTGTCCTTACCCACAATTTATGACACAAGAATCAATTGAACTACATGTGCGGACTTATATGTCCTTTCAATATCTTTAGCAAGTACTCCATCTATCCCATTTTATCTGTCATGTTTACTATTCATTGGTCAAATCAACTCTTTCTTCATTGTTTATTTTTTTTAGTAATTTTTAATTATTTTTAAATTTGATTTTTTGTGTTTAATAGTACTTTTAATGTAGTTTCTAAATATATAAATTTTATATACTAATACTAAATTTAATATTATCAAAAATTGAATTAAAAATAACTTCAGTCAAACCTCGTTAACCGAATCAGACAAACAAAATGGGATGGAGGTAGTATTATTTAAGAAAAAAATGAGAATCAAATTTATTATAATATATTATGTTTCAGGGTAGGTAACTGAAGGTCATGTACTAAATTTTTGTATCATGATTCAAAATACAATATGAATCCTAGTCCATAGTATAATAATTAGTTGGAGACACCTTTATGATCTTATCATAGACTAATTCTCATTTGCATTTGACTAGCCAACAATGAGATTGTGACCATTTTTTTTTCTTTTTCTAATATTACTCGATTTCAAGTTTTTGTACTCATTTTTTTTTTGTGGTCCATCTAAAATAATTATCTCTTAATTATTGAGTCATCTAAAGGTGGCAAAGTGGTCCACCATTTTGAGAAACGTGCGTATTATGTCTATTATTTATTTATCTGCGTAGCACGAAAATACCTCAAATTCAATGAATGAGCCTTTTTTTTTTTTTTCTTCTTCTGAGGCAATCAATTAAAAAGGTGGGTTACGAGGTTCCTCTTCTACTTGGCCCATGTTGTGAATTCATTGAATTGCCCTCACTATTACCTTAATTTTGCCTTGAGGTCAAGTTCAACTATAATTTCTACAAACCTTGCTTCTCGACTTGTTTCGATCATTTCTACTCGTTAATTAATCTAAAATAAATTAAGAAATTTTACCAATGTTAGCGGCCACATGGTATATAATTTGAATTATACAAAACAGAAAAATTAGAGACATAAAATTGACTTTTAACCTTGTTGTTGTGAATGCATGCCAATAATATGCAAGCATTTGACGATTTATACCAACAAATTTGACTTTGTTATACAACGCTAATGTGACAAAGGCCAGTGGCGGAGCCAGAAATTAAGTTGAGTGGGGGCGAAGAAACAAAGGTAAAATGAATTCAAAATTGTTTAAATAAAAAAATATCAAATACGAATAAGATTGTCAAATACAAAATACATTATAAATTACAATACAATGTTTATGATGAACTACGAATAATATTCCTCTACACTCTCTCATATTTTGAAATCGGTGTAGAATTGCTTCATTTGAAAAAAAAATAAAAAATGAAACTCTTAGAGACCGAGTCATAAATATTGTTAACTAGAAATAAAAAACCAAAATACATCAAGATTAAAAAATATTTAAAACAAAATATAAAATATAATTAATTAGATAAAATAGTTTGAATGGAAAACACATTATAAATGCCTCATCTTACTATTAATATTTTTTTTAAAAAAAAGAGTAACACTGAAAAGAGAAAAAGTCACAATGTTACAAATAAAAAATCCAATTAGAATTTCTCCCTATTAATATTAAAAAATGTCAAAAAAAACAAAAAACAAAATTTCAGTTAAAAATGAAACAAAATTTAGGCTACAAGGTTCGAACACTAGACCACTTCATTTCGCATGAATGTATGATATATGATAATAGTGAAGCCCTACCATCTAAACAAGATTACATTGTGTTAAAGTAATGGTATATTTAGTATATATACTATATGTGGGGTGGGGGCAGTGGGGGCACTCCGCCAGTGACAAAGGTCTTGTGGTCAAGCGGCATGAAATGATTTTTTTCTACATGTAACAGGGTCAATAGTATTCAAAAAAAAAAAAAAAAAACTAGGAAAACAACAACGATTTTTTTCTTCTAAAATTAAAATCAAATGAGGTTTTACTTCATGGTCCAAGTTGCTACATGAACGATGATCTACAATAAAATTTGTCACAAATTACATCATGAACTAGGGTCCACGTACCATATGCATATATTATAGACTCTTTCCTTATTATGTACATGCTATTTTTTTTTTGAAACACTTATGATTCTTTACAAGAACGTATCTATTATATACTTTTTCAATCTTCTTTAGCCCAACAAATCAGTGTCTCCACCACCGAAATTTGATTATATGACATACTAATTTGAAATAGTAACAGAAGTATCATCGCACAACATATATAATACTCCATAATTGACATGTATATACAATTAACATATTATGTATCTGTAAATAAACAGAAAATACATAATACACTAACATTATCCGGACATAATCTATCTACAATATCCGTAGCCCACTGTATGATTGGCCATTGCTTCTGAATTCTGATCTTCATCTCTCACACACCTCAATCAAATTCAACATATGGACCCAAGATGCTTTACCTTCTGTAAGATATTTGAATCACATTCAACCATTACTATGTCACACAAATTTCAACCTTTTTGAATCTCCCACAGCTCAACCTCCGCCATTTAAAAAATATATCTCAACATCATTTAATAAACATTATAACAGCCAAATAACAATCAAATTATAAAAAAACTTTGATATTGATTTGGCAAATTTTAAACATCTGAATATAATTATAACAAAATAATTATTTAGATTCTTTTACCATTAAGCCTATTTAATATTGTCCGTGCATATACTTGTCAATAAAAAAAGACAATCCTTTCAATTTCCTCTTCAAATTCCTTTGCGTGCATAAACTTGCAACCAAAAAAAGACAATCCTTACAATTTCCTTTGTGCATTAAGCTGAGAATATTGGATCGGCGTTTGATTGATTTATACATTTATACGCACGCCTCAAATAAAATCATATATATATATATATATATATATATATCAGCATCATCCACATGTCCAAATCTAACGGATTAAAAACATTGATTTTTTTTTTAAAAAAAAAAATGCTATGGCATTTTCGTAAATAATTGAATATCGAAGTGTAAGTAAATTATGTTAAAGTGCAAGTAATAGTTTTATATAGTGCACCTAAGTGCAAGTAAAATGTATTACAAGTGTAAGTAAAATTTATACTGAACATCAATATTAAGTGTACCTAACGTTATCATTAATTGCATTAGATGTTATTGTTAAGGTGCTATGTGGAAAATTTTATCATTAGGTGCACGAATGTTACCAAGATAAATTACTTGCACTTATAAATTATCAAGGTAAAAAAATTTAATTTTCAACCAAATATCTCTTAAAGTTGTAACATAATCATTACATATCAAATGTTCATCAATTTATGAACATTTAACTCTAAGTTTATTTACCTATCTTTTGCATTTAGTTGCACTATTTTTTCATGCAATTAGAAACCTACATGTACAATTTGTTAACTGCAATCACATAATATGTTAACTACAAGTTTATAAAATCAACACATTAAATCCATAATAAAAACTTGCTAATTTTCAACCAATATCTCTTAAAATTATATCATAACTATGATTACATGTCAATTTATGAACTTTTAGCTTTATGACCAAACAAGGGAATATAACATTATCAGACTCAGATTACTTTGGTAATCTCAAAATACCTGAACCAAACGCCACCTTAGAGTAATCTTAGAATTACTGAACGTGATATATTTGTAGTTAATAAATTATGTTCCTATAGATGTAAGTTTATGCACTTACTACAAAAGTGAATGTTGACCAAACGAAAGGAAAAGAAAATAAAAATCATATCGTGGCAATCCTAAAGAAATGATGTTGATTTAGATCATGGCCTAAATTTGGGAGATTTTTTTTTAAACCCAAGTTTAATTTTTCAACTTCGTCAAATTATATACTCGACCTTAATGATCCCACCCCTAAACTCATGAAAAGGTAAATCGAGCTAATCTAACTTTGAAATTTGATACTAAACTATACACTTTAACTCACAAAAGAGTCTAATTCAAATCAAAATCTCCAATGTTCAATTCGTGTCAAGAATTGAACACTTATCATACTGTTTAAAGTAATTTTTGAGTGATTCTTCTCATCAAGTAGAGTAATGGAATTAACCCAGGTTAGGAATGTAATGTGAGATTTTGAGAATATGTGATTACTTAATTTGAATTGTGGAATATAATATTACTTTATTTAGTTTAGGGTTATATTTTATGTTATTATATGAATCAATTTAGTATGAATGCTGTCTGAGAGATATTTGTTAAATGGTTTTGCTAGATACTCGTATTTAAGTTTTGATCGAACCGTACGGACGACTAGTTTTAGGAGTCTAAGGCTCCGTGCCGGTCGACATAGGTTACGTGAAAAACGTGGTTTCCTGAAATGACAAGTAGTCATGGTCATAGCCTCGTAGGATCATCAACACAATTATTAATTAATGCTCATTAAAACACAATTATTTGATTAACAACTGCGCATGCCGCTAGAAGACGGGTAAACATATTTTTTTTTAAATCATTCGAACAACGTGTCTTCACGCAGTACCGCTAATTTGTGTTGTTTTATATTAATTCCTTCAACCATTTTTAGTAAAATTTCTTATTTAGTTTGATGTAATGATAATGGTGTTAAATAATAATAATAATAATAATAATAATAATAATAATAATAATAATAATAATAATGATAAAATTATCTAAATTTATGAATGCCGCATGAGAGATATTTGTTAAATGGCGAGTAACCAGTAAGATAGGTTAGATAAATATGAGAATATAATATTTATATATGCTGAAAAATTTATACTAATCAATACTAAATTGTTTATTATTTATAAGAGAAAATGTAATATTTTTAAGAGAAAATAATAATACTTCTGAATCAAAATATAATATTTAGGGGTTGAAGCGTTACTTATATAGAAAATGGTTTACTAATCAGAGATAAACTGATTGATTATAACTTATGCGCAAATTTTACGGTGGACCGCGGTCCACAATCAAAACGACGTTTTGATTAATGAAAATAAATGACTGAAACGACCTTCATTCCGTACAATTGCAGTTCCCTTTCAACACAACTGCAATTCCCTTTTAACACAAATGCAGTTCCTTTTCAATATAACTACAGTTTCATTCGACATTATACACTCAAATATGTGAAATTGTTATTCAGTTTCTTTTCAACACAACTACAATTTCTTTTATAATACACTGCAGTTTCCTTTCAACATAACTACAATATCATTTCGATATAATTACAGTTTCATTGAACAATATACACCAAAAAATGTGAAACTGTACGTTATTCAGTATTAGTTCAACACAACTGCAGTTCTCTTTCAACACAATTGAAGTTCTTTTTCGATATAACTGCAGTACCAAAAAATGTGAAACTGTTATTCAATATCATCAGTTCAACACAATTGCAGTTCCTTTTCAATATAACTGCAGTTTCATTCGATAATATAAAAACAAATGTGAGGTAATATCTTTTGAGATGAACTGTAGTACTCCCTCCGTCCCAAATTATGTGTCTGGTTCGGTTAACGAGACTTGACTGAAGTGATTTTTAACTTAATTTTTCATTATATTAAATTTAGTATTAATATACAAAATTTATATATTTAGAAACTACACTAAAAGTACTATTAAACACAAAAAATCAAATTTAAAAATAAGTAAAAAATAATAAAGAAAATAAACAAAGAATAAAGAGTTGGTTTGACCAATGAATAGTAAGTAGGACAGATAAAATGGGACAGAGGGAGTATTAGTTATGGAGCTCCGTTACGACCAATGTTGCAAAAATCCCGCCTAGGCCTCATAGGCACCGACTAGATCTCCTAGGCACCAACTAGGCCGCTTAGTTGGGCAATTAACTATTGTTCTTCTTTTTTTAATGGGTTATTTCACTGAAAACAACATCATTTTGAGGGAAATAACCCTAAATTGTACAAACTCTAGATTTTTTTAGGTTAATATTTAATATTTTAGCATTAACTATTAAAGTATTATATAATTTATAATTATTAGTCTTTAAAAAATTGAAAATACTTTAACAAATTTAAAAAAAAAAAAATACACTAGCGCCTAGTAGCCAGTTAATCCCGCCTAGGTGTGCTAGGCGCCTAGCGATTTTTTCAATCATGGTTACGACTAACTCTAAAATAACTTTCCATCTGCATTCTTTCATTTCTATAGAATTTTAGAGAGACCCAAAATTAACTTCTCCATTTGAAAAAAATGGAAAATGCATGGGTGAACAATGTTCTTTGTTTACCTTCAGCTAATTCCTTTATTATTGTTTGTTGTTGTTATTATTGTTATTATTATTATTATCTTTAGTATTGTTATTATTATTATCTTTATTATTGTTGTTGTTGTTGTTGGTATTATTTATCTTTATTATTGTTGTTTTTTTTTTTTTTTGAAAACTTCTTGTTGTTATTATTATTATTACTACTACTATTATTTTTATTATTATTATTATTATTATTATTATTATTATTATTATTATTATTATTATTTTATTTATTATTGTTATTATTTTTATTTATTTATTAGTATTATTGTTGTTACGTTGTTGTTGTTGTTGTTGTTGTTGTTATTATTATTATTATTATTATTATTATTATTATTATTATTATTATTATCTTTGTTGTATAAATATACAAAATAATATTATATAGGATGATTGTATTTAATGAATTTTTGAGTATTTTATTTCTTAATCAAACTAGGTACTAAAACTAAAGAAATAAAAAAAAATTTGAGAAATGGAAAGGAAAAATGAAAAACTGGAGAAAGGAAGGAGGAAAAATGAAAAACTAGAGAAACGAAAAATTGGAAATGAAAAAACAGAAAAATGAAGTAGGACCATGAGTCTCTACAAATTAAGAACTGAGCCTTATGTATTTGCACTAATTAGATATAGTAAGGACCAACCACATGTTGATCGGTATAAGAGTCATACTCCAGTAATTCTGTCACCTTTTAAAGCAATTATTATAATCAAATCAAATGAAATATAGTAATACGATTAGATTATATTAAATTTGCTCTTGAATTTATTTTATAACTTTAATCCATGAAAAATTTCACAGCCGGTACACGAACAATTTAATTTTATAACATTATTATCATCACAAATTGATAATGTAAAAAGATATTTGAACGTGACGAAAATGACGACGATGGGCGACATAGCAATTTTTTATACGTGTAAGACGTAGGACGTATTCGTCAGAAATGGAGTCGTGACTCGACTACTCGACAATTACTCAAAACTCCCTTACACGACGCCGTTTCGGGAAATTCGTTGATTATAAATTGAACCCTGCAGACACGTATTATCAGTCATCACTTCTCTATATATAGTCTTTACAGTCTTTTTTGTTGCTCGACCACTCAGTCATATATATATACTCTAACGTTATATAGTGAATTGAAGGATTATTATAAGAGGGACACAAAAAAAAAAAAAAAATGGCAGAGAGGTCTGGGTATGAGATATTGGTGTTGTTTGCGTTTGTGATATGTGGGACTTGGGGGGTGTATCATTATCAGTTTAAGGTTCTCCCTGAGGCCCTCAGCCCGGAGGATGCCGGCGTCACAGGCTTCTCTGAGGAGGCGGCCATGGCTCATGATAAGGCATTGAGTTCACTCGGCCCCCATCCTCTTGGCTCTGCCGTTCTTGACACTGCCCTCCAGGTATATATGCCCTCATATATATATATATATATATATATATATATATATATATATATATATATTTTGTAGAGTTCAAGTGTGGACACGTCTTAACGTGTGATATGTATACAGATATACATTACTCAGTATTAAAAAATGCACCACAAATATGCATATACACCATACAGTGTTTGAAAATACACAATTAGGGGCAGGGGAGTTATAGTGTATTATTTTGGGTGTGTGGGTATTTTTTGGTGTTTTTGTGTCGCATCCACACTTAGCAGATTTCTATATATATATATATATATATATATATAAAATCAATTGAGACCAGCACTTTTCAGTGGGTCCCATGAGACCTTTATAGTAGCATACAAGCTACTACATGAATACACATAAACTAGACAGTCTGTAATTCGTCCAGCATGAATGCACGTAATTGCAAGTATTTTGTTTTTTATATATACATAAGTTTTTATATATACACTTGCCACTTTGGCGGTTTCTCAGGATGAGTCTCTGTACTGGGACTCTGTCCCTCCCATTTCTATTTCTGCGTTTTTGCATTAATATATCTAGCTGGTTTTTGCTTTCAAAAAATAAGTTTTTAAAGTTAGGGAAATTATTTTGATGCGTGTATTTGTGGCATGCATGCAGTATGTGTTGAAAGCAGCAAAAACTATTGAGGAAGAGGCATACGGGGATGTTAACGTGGAAGTGCAATGTTTTCATGCAAACACTGGGGTTAATACTCTGTCTGGAGGATCATATTATGGGAAAACCCTGGTTTACTCGGATATGAAGCATGTTCTAATCAGAATATCATCAAAATCTGCAGCAACTAAACTAAGATCAGGCGAGGAGGACAATGCTATTCTTGTTTCTGCCCACGTCGATACCGTTTTCGCAGCGTAATAAGTGTTTTCAATGCCAGCTTTCTGCAAATTAAAGTAATACGTTATAGAGTTTTAACTGGTTGGATTTATTGTTTATATTAGGGAAGGAGCTGGAGATGATAGTTCTAATGTTGCTGTTATGTTGGAGCTTGCTCGTGGGCTTTCAAAGCAGGCCAGTGGCTTCAAGAATTCTGTCATCTTTCTGTTTAATACTGGGGAGGAAGAAGGCTTGGATGGCTCCCATAGCTTTGTAACTCAGGTTGGTTTAATTTTCTTCACCCAACATTCATCTCTCATCTCATCTCATCTTCTGCTTCCTTTTGGTTATTACTTGCATACATTATGTCTATATATATATGTATATGTTGTTCATGCAGCACCCTTGGATTAATACTGTCAGAGTGGCTGTTAACTTGGAAGCCATGGGTATTGGTGGGAAGTCCGGAATATTTCAGGTATATATATATATTTTGTCATCTATATATACCTAAGAACTAACTGAGCTACCTATGCAGACAAACTGATCAGTTTTTGTGTATGCATATGCTTGCCTAAATACAGATCTGAATAATCTTAAGCAAACTCTGTTAACCTTGGCTTGATCTTCTGTTTCTTCCATTTTCCCTTTTTTAATTTTTTAATTAACAGGCTGGTCCTGATCCGTGGGCGATTCAGAATTTTGCTAAAGTGGCAAAACGTCCATCCGGCCAAATTGTGTCACAGGTCTGTTTTATTTGTGTTGATCATATCTCATATGTGCATAAGAGTATCCTACTTGAGCTTAAGTTTTGGACAACTTGGTACTGCAGGATTTGTTTGGTTCCGGGGTAATAAAATCTACAACTGATTTTCAAGTGTATAAAGAGATTGCTGGTCTGTCTGGCATGGACTTTGCATTTACAGACCATACAGCTGTCTACCACACCAAGGTAAGACATTAGACTTTGGATTTGATTTGATTGATTCCTAAGTTGTTTTCTGATGATTAATTAAGTATATTTTGTTAATCCAGAATGACAAGCATGCTCTTTTGAAACCCGGTTCGCTTCAACATCTGGGTGAAAATATGCTTCCATTCCTGCTTCATGTTGCAACATCACCCGATTTTCCAACAGGGAAGAACACTCTATCCCAAGGAGATTCTGAGGAAGAAGTGGATACAGTTGTATACTTCGACATTCTGGTACTTCAAATCACCACATCTTATGTTGTTTGATGAGTTAATGCCATTAACTGTTGGATTGTTAAGGCTTTTTTTTTTTTTTTTTTTTTTTTTTTAAAAATAATATTAAAAAAAAAAAAAAAAAAAGAAAAAAAAAAAAG
>CM008339.1:5451694-5467902 GCA_002525835.2 Ipomoea batatas
AACCCCAAACTTTTCAACATTCTCTACAAACTTTTTTTCCTCTATCTAAACTAGGCAAAATTTTCATCAATTTTACGGTACGTTTCAAATTTTTCATAAATATTTTTTTTATGTTCAAGCAAATTTTTTGTTGTCATCGCAACAAAATAATTGTTGTGATCGCAGCAAGAATCTGCTGCAAACAGCAGCAACAGATTTATGCGAACAGCAGCCTGTTCGCATCAAATATTTGCTGCAACCAACAACAAGTTGTTGCTGGTTGTAGCAAATTTTTTAATTTATAATTTTTAAATTTTATTTAATTAATATGTTTATAATTTTATATAATTGTATGTTTATATATATATATATATATATATTTGTATTAATTAATTATTATCCCAAATATTTCAGTTGCTTATTTGTACATTTTTTATCGACTAAATAAATAAATAAATAATAAACAGTCAAGAGTCAAGACAGGACTCAACTGCTCGAGCGGTGTACTCCGAGCCTGATAAGAAATAAAAATCCAACTATATTGAAGACGGAGCAGCCAATACTCCCATTCCCATACTGCCATCGTTGCTCTGTTTTCTTGATCTCAAACTCACTCAAAGACCAGTTCCCACCTTTCTTCTCTCTCTCTCCCACTCAAAAATAAGGTAAGCCTTCTTTTTTCCTGCTTTTTCGGTACTACATTCATATACATGCTTGTTTGTGTGGGATTGTATGTATATTGAACACGAGCTTTCTCATGACTCCATGCTTCATGATATCCAGTCGTTGACCTTTTCAGTGACGTCCCACCCAAAAAAATCTTATCTTTTTACGGTTCATTGGGTTTTGCTCTTCGCATCTGATCGTTTCGTTAATTGTTCGTTCTCACAGTTTTGTATCCACAAACTAGAGAAACCAATAGGCTTGCTAAGTGTTAGATAAATCGAAATTCTTTAATTAAGGGTGTCTATTTTTCTTTAAAAAGCATGGAAATTTAGTTATATTTGTTGATTTTGCTTGATCAGGTTTATGGTTAATTGAAGATTTATAAGAAAGGTAAAACAAAATGAGACAGAGGCCTAAAGCTGCTGCTAAGTCAAATACTGTTACTGGAGGTAATACAAGTAGTGAGAGGGGTTTCCGAGTGAAATCTGGTGTGCATTTGGTGGCTAAGAGGTCAGGAATTTCGATATTAGTGTTCTTTGTGTTGGTTGTATATTCAACTTGGGCGGTGTATCGTTATCAGTATGAGAGTCTGCCTCAGCCCCTCAGTGCTGAGCATGCCGGTAAAAGAGGCTTCTCTGAGCTTGAGGCCGTGAAGCATGTTAAGGCATTGACTGAACTTGGCCCGCACCCCGTTGGGTCTAATTCTCTAGACAGTGCCCTGCAGGTATTCTTGTTAATCTATTTTACTTAGCTTGGTTAATTTTGCTGTTTAATTGCTAGTTTGCTTCTAATGTGTTTTAAATTTGGGTTTTATCTACTATAAAAAAAATTATTCTTTGGTGAATTTATATGGAATTCCAAGAATAAAGAAGAATGCAAGTTCTCTTAGGTTTGTATTTGATTAAAGGTATATGACTAAGTAATTATCATATACAATGGAAGATGAAGTGATTTGATCAGCTCTAGATTTCTATAACTATATGCTTATAGCACAAATTCTTTCTTTTTATTTTTTTAATTTACAAATTATTTTTTGATAATTCTTGTGAGCATTTTCACCTTTACTTACAACATGACATAAATTTGGTGCATGTATTGCAGTATGTCTTGCAGGCATCAGAAGCTATTAAGAAGGAGGCTCACTGGGAAGTTGATGTGGAAATTGACCTTTTTCATTCAAATTCTGGTGCTAATCATCTTGTCGGTGGGCTTTTTAAGGGGAAAACCCTTGTTTATTCAGATCTGAATCATATTGTATTGAGAATATCACCAAAATATGGAAATAAAGCAGAGGGCAATGCTATTCTTGTTTCTTCGCACATCGATACAGTTTTCTCAACGTATGGGTTTTCATTGTTCTCTATATCTGTTTTTCCAAATATGAGTTTCTTTCTTCTGAGGAGGATGTTGCTTGTCATATAAATTTGTCAATATGTGTTGGAATGCAGGAAAATCTTGAACTCATGATAGTTGGTATTGTTCTTTGCCAAACAGCATGAGTGCAAAACAGATTTCTTCTTGAAAGCTTCTTTCCTTCTTATGTTGTTAAAATGACTTACTTCCTTCAAAACTGATTTCTTATGCTCTATAATAACTTTTAAGAAGTATTTAACCATTTAACCATATACTTTAGCCTTTTCATGATATAAATGGTATACATGTATAATGTGATTTACTGTTTTGTTTTCATTAGTCTTCATCAACTATGGAAAAAAGCTAGGTCTTCTTTCATCATCCATTCTTCATGTTATCTCATTGGAAGTAGACAACATCACTTCTGTCTGCATTGAAACACACAAAATAATAAATATTAGTTCTAACTTTTTTGGTTTGATTTTTTTTTTTTTCAATTTAGGGAAGGAGCTGGAGACTGTAGTTCATGTGTAGCTGTTATGTTAGAGCTTGCTCGGGGAATCTGTCACTGGGCCCATGGTTTCAAGAATTCCGTCATATTTTTGTTTAATACTGGGGAGGAGGAAGGCTTGAATGGTGCTCATAGCTTTGTAACTCAGGTTTTCTCCACTGAAGACTCATCCATTCTGCCGCTTTTGTTTGATTGTTTTTTTATTTCTGGTTTTGTTTATTAGCTGTTTCATGTTCCCTACTCTTTGCTACCTGACTACCTCTTCAAATACAATAGTACTTGTATCCTTCAAGTTTCAAGTTACTTCTATCATGGCATTATTATTTATAAATAAGTTTGAACCTATCTACTTTCTCCTAGAAGTTGCAGTAATTATAAAGTGACCTCTCTATGTTATTTGTGCAGCACCCTTGGAGTGATATTGTCCGAGTGGCTATTGACTTGGAAGCCATGGGTATTGGTGGGAAATCAGGAATTTTTCAGGTCTAATTTTGTCATCTACAAATTAATTTTCTCGTTTGGTCTTATTCTGTGTACACATGTTTTGGGCTTAAAAAAAATCTGCCTTAGACTTAATAAATGCAACTGCCATACTTTCAAGTTACCTTTAATAATTTTTCATTTGATGATATAATAAGGTTTACAATTGCACGTGTTAGATAAACGGGGCCTTCCTAGTATACTTGTACCCTTGATCTTCCTTTAGTTTCGCTCCCTCATATTTGTTTCCTTTTTCACTTGCTATTTGATTAACAGGCCGGTCCTGATCCATGGGCAATTGAGAACTACGCACAAGTGGCAAAATACCCGTCTGCCCAAATTGTTGCACAGGTCTATTGCGCATATTGTTTGAACATATTTATGCCATAAAAACATCATATTTTTCCATTTTCGAATTGATTTCGGAGTTATATGGCTCAAATTTACATTCTGGACAACTTCATACTGCAGGATTTATTTACTTCTGGGGTAATAAAATCTGCAACTGATTTTCAAGTATACAGAGAACTAGGTGGTCTTTCAGGCCTTGACTTTGCATATACAGAAAATACAGCTATATACCATACAAAGGTAAGATATAGAATTTTGATATTCTACATTTCACTCCCAAATTAGACAGAAGGTTGTTGGGAAATCTCCCCAATTTGCCTTCTATGATCTTAGACAAATCTATCCAAGGTTCTTTTAGGTTGTCCCAAGTCTAAATTAATAACACAGTCAAGATTCAAAAGAGAAATGAACTATTCTAAATCCATCCATGCCTTAGTTGTAGATATCAGAATGCATTGTTGTTCAAGTGCAAGCATTGCTTCTTGGTTAATCTTTTACCTGTTGTAATTTTGGTTATCAATTCTAACAGAGAACAAACTTTATTTAGAAATATTTCCCTACGTTCAATTTGGTTATCAATTCTAATGAGCTTCTTGTGTTTGGTTATTTTGTTCATCCAGAATGACAAGTTATCACTTTTGAAGCCCGGTTCTCTCCAACATCTTGGTGAAAATATGCTCGCATTTCTGCTTAGGGCTGCAGCATCGACTAATCTTCCTGGAGGCAATATGACTGAATCCGAAGGAAAATCTTCCCAGGATACAGCTATATACTTTGACTTTTTGGTACTTTAAATCACAACATCATATAATGTTTGGTTTTTGTTTTTGTTTTTGTTTTTGGTTCAACTATTCATTATCTTGGGATTTGTATATTTGATGACATTGAAATTGGTTTTGCATATTGATTTCTAATGTATTCTTATCCAAAAACAGGGAACATACATGATTGTATTCCGTCAACATTTTGCTGATATGCTCTATAATTCAGTGATCCTGCAATCACTTTTGATATGGATTGTATCACTATTTGTGGGAGGGTATTCAGCTGTGGTCTCACTGGCGTTTTCGTGTTTGAGTATTGTGCTCATGTGGATATGCTCTATAGGTTTCTCCCTCCTCGTTGCTTTTGTCCTCCCACTCGTATCACCGTCACCAGTTCCCTTTGTTTCATGTCCGTGGCTGGTAGTTGGCTTGTTCGCTGCACCTGCTCTTCTCGGGGCTTTCGGTGGTCAGCATGTGGGCTATCTCGTTCTTGAGAAATACTTATCGCGCACATTTTCACAAACGAAGGCGACTTTGTCTCCTGCTGTCCGACATGCTGTGGCCAAGTTAGATGCTGAAAGATGGATCTTTAAAGCCGGTCTCTTGCAGTGGCTTGTTCTCTTGTCGGTGGGACATTTTTTCAAGATTGGATCTTCTTATTTGGCCCTTGTTTGGCTGGTCCCCCCCGCATTTGCTTGTAAGTTTCCATTTACAGCCATCTACCTACCTACCTGATAATACAAACCTCCGAGATGTGATCAAAGCTAAATGTGTTTCAGTTACTTTTACATAGATTTTTAATTCTCACGACTTTAGTTTAATTGAGATCACATTTTTGTTTTTGTTAGTCGGAAATTATTAAGATGATGAATATTTCATGAACTAATCTATATTATGGAATATCCAGATGGTCTACTTGATGCAACCTTATCACCAGCTCGGCTACCAAAACCGCTCAAAACTCTAACCCTGCTGATTGGATTGTCTGTGCCGTTTTTAACTTCTTCTGGCTTGATTATTCGGCTGGTTAGTACAGTAATTGGAACTTCCGTTCGGTTTGTAAGGTAATAGTTAAGATCATCTTTGTACTGAAAGAGTTTTATGCTAGAACATTTTTTAAGTTTAAGTTGAAAGCCTTTCTCAAAATTCAAATATAGAAGAGACTAAAGTACAGCTATCAAACCCGAAAGTTTTAAATTCAGAGAGATGATAGAATCCAGCAAAAATAGATACCTAATAAATTCTGGTTGAGTTCTAGAGTGTGTGAATACAAACCTCAACCTAAATCCAGGTCGCTAATTTGTCATATCCCATTTTTTAGATGCTTTATCTGTTTCAGAATTTTATCAGTATTCTTTTAGACGTTTGGAGAATGGTTTGTAAGTATTGTACTCCGTTTTTCTTTCTTATATGGCAGGAATCCTGGTGGCACGCCCGAGTGGCTGGGAAATGCAATTCTTGCATTATTTATCGCAGCTATAGTGTGTTTGACGTTGGTTTATCTACTGTCATATATTCACATTTCAGGTATGTGTTCTTTGCAATCTCCTGACCCGGGTGCATATATGATATATACTGCTCGAACTTGACGAGCTAAGCTTGAATGAATCTAGAAGAGTTTATTTATTACAGTCCACTCGGTTTTCAGGTGCAAAGGTTCCACTTGTAATTGCAACCTGTATTTTGTTTGGCGTCTCGCTTGGCATGGTGCTACTAGGCGTTATTCCACCATTTACTGAAGACACGGCGAGAGCTGTAAATGTGAGTAGATCACCAAAAAGATTTATCAAAAACTACGTGATACCAAGTTCTTGCGTATGTGATGATGTGTCACGAACAATATTAAACTTAGATCTAAGGTTCAATTATGTACAAAATATTACGAGAGGCTATTCTACTCGTTCTTCTTAGGTCTTAAAAGCCGTACACTATTGGTTTGCAGGTTGTGCATGTTGTGGATGCAACGGGACCGCAAGATCCCGTGTCATACATCTCTCTGTTTTCGACAACTCCTGGAAACTTGATTAAAGAAGCGGAACAGATTGGAGAAGGATTTATTTGCGGGAGGGATAAGCCATTTGATTTTGTGACTTTCTCCGTCAAGTACAGCTGTTGGACGAACAAGAGCGCTGAAATTGGCTGGAAGGAATCAGATATTCCCGCTCTTCATGCCGAGAGCGATATAAAGGGGGATAGCAGAGTTACTCGCGTCTTGGTTGATACGAAAGTTTCCACTCGTTGGAGCCTGGGAATTAATACCGATGAAGTAGAAGACTTCCAGCTGAAAGGTACGAGTTCTGTCTGCTCTATCTAAAACTATAAACTACTAAATTTGATCTTTTTCGACTGTTAAGAGTCTCATGTTGAAAATATAAGAGAGAACATATAGGTTTATAAGGCCATCGGTTAGGCTAGCTGATTGATTGGATTCAGTCTTTTAGTGTGGTTTTTGACCCCTGTGCATTATAGCCCAGTTGAGTGACACTGATCCAATCTTAGATTATAACATCTACATTTCTGTTTACCTCGACGCGATGCAGATGATTCCGAGGAGTTGATTTCACTTGGCGACAAGAGCGGTACAGACGGTTGGCACACCATTCAATTCTCCGGAGGGAAGAAAGCGCCAACCAAGTTCAGCTTGACGCTTTTCTGGCACAAAAACGACTCCCGTGCAAGAATCAACGAAGGATCTGAAGTGGAACCCGTGTTACTGAAACTGAGAACCGATGTAGACAGACAAACTCCGAAAACCGCAGAAATTCTCAAGAAGCTCCCGCCTTGGTGTTCTCTGTTCGGAAAGTCCACATCGCCCTACACCTTAGCTTTCTTCAAGAGTTTGCCCGTCACATTGTAGCAGACCATGCGTTAAGAGTGGCCGATTTTCAGTTCCTCTGGTCTGCGCTTTTCTCATCTCAAACAAGAAAGTGATGTTTCAAGTGAGAGAGAGAGAGAGAGAGAGGGCAAATCTTCTCTGGGAAAACAGGTTTTCTTGTGGTACAGAGAAACTGTGATTCATTGTTTATGGTTGATAGCTCACATGTAGAACATGCTTTAGATTAAGTTACGTTTGGACAACAGAGTTTTGGGCTGCATTTGTTACATAACTAAGCAACTGATGAAATTACTAATTACCCTCTTGAATACCTTAAAAATAAGGGCAAAATGGTAAAAATAATTGAAGTACGGCAAAATCAAGGAGTACAACTCATTTAAGCGGAAAAAAGTCTTGGATTTTCGCAAGGGTAGTTAGAGCTAAAGCCACAAAATACAATTTTTTTAAAAAAATACAAATAATACTTTATGATATCATTAAAAGAGTCTTGAACACCAAATCTTTAAGAATTTTGGTAAAATTTTAAGTAATACTCCGTATAAAATTTTAAGAAAATATTACGCTATCTAAAAGTATTTCATGAACTAAACCTCAACCTATAGTTATATTGTTAGTCTTGACATTTTTATTGCGTGTTTTATTATATGTTGTTGGAAGATTACAACTGATAGAGCTTAGTAGCAGAGCAATATAAGGGTCATCACAACAAAATATTGATGTGAAGATAATCATATCGTTAAACCACATAAATCTTGTGTTATTCTTTCATTTATTTCTTTGTTCTTGATTTCTTAATCTCGTTTTTCTCAACAAAAATTATAATATCACGTATTTTATAAAATTATATATCGTATTTTGCCAGAAGTACATAAAAAGTAAAACTTTACAGAGCATTCATCACTATAAAAAATTTCATTTTTATTGCAAAATTAAAGAATTAAACCGCCACCATTAACTATTATTTTGTAAACCTAGGTCTAAAATACACAATTTACATACTGAATGTTCACAATTCATCGAATGTCTAAAAAAATTAGAGTAGAAGATTGAAGATAGTGGGTTTTTGCTGGAGGGAGGAAGGATGGATTCCATGGATCATATGAATGAGCCCACTTGTATTCTCAATTGTTGTTTTTCATACATTCTTGCCTTGTCTTTATCCACCACTCACAAACAAACCAAACCGCAGAATAAGAAAAGTATCTTCTCCCCCTCCCCTTCTTCTCGTTTCCCATTCTCTCTCCAGGAGAGAGAAAAAGAGAGACAGAGAGAGATATATAGATACAGTGTGTGTGTGTGTGTGTGTGTGTGAAGGGTCGGGTGATTTGGTGCAAAAATGCGAGCTTTACCATTTGGTGGAGCTGGAGGGGTTGTCGCTGCTGCTTCTTCTGCGTCGTCTTCATCATCTTCTTCTTCTTCAGTTACTGTAAATGTCATCTCCCTCAATCTGGGCTTCAACAAGATCCAATTCCATTCTTCTCCCACTTTCAAGGCTTCTCTTCATCACCCTTCCCCTGCTTCTCTCACTCCTCTCTGCAGATCAGGTCCAATTTCGCCTCCTTTTTGTCTATTATACATATGGATAGTATTATATTATATGTATCTGTGTCTGTGTGTTAGAGATACCCAGATGCAAGATGTGAGCTTTTATCAATTTGAATTATGGTTTTCTGCATTAACAATAGTTATCAGACATCCAGACTGATGAAATTAGATGGTTCCTTAGTTTTTTCAAGAACTGACTTTTGTGGGATGTGAAAATATGTGCTAGAGGAAAATTTATGGCAATGTTAAAGATAGTATTGATTAACGTTTCGATGGTAGGATGCAAAATTCTGTGAATTAGGATCTTCTGTGTTCTAGCAATGTGCTGTGGAAAAGCCCTGGATTTTTTTATGAATTTCTAAAATATTACCTGTTTTTTGGAACATAGCTTTCTACAAGAACATCTAGCTTTTGATGTTGAAAATTGAAATGTTTAGTTCTTTTGACACCTTGTTTGAACTATGGATCTAAATGAAAGCCAGTTGAGGTATCAGCATTGGTGTCAAGAAAGACAGTTCAAGGCTTTATTTTGGTTGGTTTTTGGTGGGGTTCTTGATTTTATACTGGTTTAAATCGAAGTATTTTGGTTTGTGTTACAGGTCTTTGTAGGGCTAGTCAAATAGCTGAACTATTCCCGACTGTATCGCCTGAGATTGTCGTTAGAGAGGCCAGATTGGAGGACTGCTGGGAAGTAGCCGAGACTCATTGCAGCTCCTTCTTCCCAGAGTACTCCTTCCCTCTCGATTTCGTGTTAAGAATCGACAGGCTGATAGGAATGCTGTTTGGATTCTCCATACCTAATGGCTGCGAGAGGACTTGCCTAGTTGCTGTCACCGGAAGCTCGGAGGAGGGTTCCTTTCTATTAGGAAGCGAAGAATTCAAGATTGGGGGAATTGATGGGAGATTGAGTCTCGTCAATAAGGGTTATGTGGCTGGGATACTCACTGTGGACACCGTCGCTGATTTTCTCCCTCGAAAAGGACCATTGCGGCAAAGAAGGTGAGTTTAGACATTCTCTTGTAGCCTCACTACCCCGCCTAAACTTTTAGTTGAGACAAAATACATCTGTCAGTTAACTATTGTTTTCGCCTAAACTTTTAGTTGAGACAAAACACATCTGTTAGTTAACTATTGTCTTCGCCTAAACTTTTAGTTGAGACAAAACACATCTGTCAGTTAACTATTGTCTTCGCTAAACTTTTAGTTGAAACAAAACACATCTATCAGTTAACTATTGTCTTCCGAGCGTCGTTCTTTACCTATATTTGTGTTTTCATCTACTATTACTTCAAGTGGTTTTACCTGTGCTTGAATGGTCATTTATAGAACTGGGATTGCATACATATCGAATGTTGCTGTCCGGGAGAGCTTTCGCAGGAAGGGGATAGCGAAGAAGCTCATCGCTAAAGCCGAGGCTAAGGCGAGAAGCTGGGGGTGTCGTGCCATCGCGCTACATTGTGACATCAGCAACCCTGGAGCAACAAAACTGTACACAGGGCAAGGGTTCAAAGTCATAAAAGTGGCAGAAGGAGCTAACTGGCCTCAACCCAGAATCTCTCCAGATGTTCAGTTCAGTTTCATGATGAAGCTTCTAAACAGTAAAAGGTAGATAGAATTAGGAAGATGAGTCACACATGTAAACATGATTACATGAAGGAAAGGAATTTGTATAAATGTATAAAGTACAGGGGACAGGCTTCTTGGATGTACAAGACTATTAACTAGTGTAGTCATTCCACTCCAAATTGAAATGATTCTAGTATTACTATATATTATCTATCATCTTTATAGGGGAGTTAACTCCTTTATTGGTTGAATTGTTTCAAGAATTGGGAGTTTTTAGGTGACAAGTGAAACCCACAATTACTATATGAGGATGTGCATTGAGTAAATTTCATCTTGTGACTTAAGTCGGCAATGGATTATAAAGAGTAAATCAACCTAAGTTGTCGTAGCTAATCGGCTCAAATCAATAATACCATTAGATTGTTCCCACTGTGAATCAAATTTTAAATTTTATGATTACAAAGTCAATGCGGATATGGCCGAGAAATGCCGCAACGAGTGGGTGCGGACTAGGCGCGGACATGACCGAGAAATGCCGCAACGATGTGCGGATCATCCAAGAAATTTGTATAAATGCATAAAATGCAAGTGACATGCTTCTTTGGTGACTAGAGAAACCGTAGCCACTACTTGAGAGTGTGCATTGAATAAACCTTGTATTGTAACCCTAGTTGGAAAATGACTACAAGGCATTAAAACGGCTTAAGTTACTCATAGGTGACCGGCTGAAAGTCGAACTTGGAACTTTATAGTTAACTAAAGCAATAAGTCTAACCAATTTAGCTGGGGTTATTCCAAACCACAATAAAGTAGTGAAAATTTGTTGCAAGAGGCAGGTAACAATGTGCAACTGGATATGAACCATGCTATTAAGATTGTAGGTGTTGATTCACACAATTCACAACTCATATAGCAATATGAACCCTGGCTCAATATAATTTGTTATGAAGGTATGAAACAGATGAATTTGGATTTCATAAGCAGATGCAATGCAAACATCCACATTGTCTGATGTGTAAATGAGTTGTATTCTAGTATTTAAATCAAGAATGTTTCAGTATAGCCAGTACCAGCACATCATAACTAACCAAAATTGTAGCATTATATTTCACGAAACAACTGTAATGTTGTCACATCCTTTGTTCCATTATTGGTGTTGTTATTGTGTGACAAATGATTGACCATGTTGCACAGACTGCCATTACCAAAACAACATTTCTGTGATTATCCTAGAAATATCGAAGATGCAGAAGCATACCAGCCATGAACAAATGGAGGAAGCCTCGAGAGCCTGCAAGAACTCGCTTACTCAAACTTGGATGAATTTAGTTAGCGCAGAAATATCAAGTGCAGTAAATTCCTTCACGGCATTAAAAACAACAAGCCCAAGTTTCACGGCATCATCATGACTAGGTGCCTGGGTGATTAAGCAACATTTGTATTAGTTTGACACTTTCGTTAAAAATAAAAATCACATTTTTACGCCATCCATAAATTTGAAGTAAAGAACAAGCATATGGTATACCTCAATATTAAGAGGCAGAACAGGATCATGAAGTGAGAGTCTCAAGAGGAACCACCCACCATAACCAGAGACTCTAACCTGCTGACAACAAAATTCAGTGCACTCATCGCTGTATAATACTGTTTATGCTCAAATGTAATATTTCCAATAAGTTTACCCCTTCATAGTTAACAGGGGGTTTCTGAAGCTTTGCATCCAAGTCGACAGCACTCTCCAATTTTTTAAGAACTGTCTCTCCATACTCTCTGAAAGATCTGAAAGAATGAAATTTCAGCATTAAACTAGGGGAGACTAAATTCACCGATAGGATGTCTAGTTTAGTAGTATTACCTTCCTTCCAGACCTGGATGGTTCTGATTAATTTTTAATCTCAGTTCAACGGCAAAAGCGGGCTCCTCAAGACCTTCAACCAAATCTGTCAAGACCTTGCTTCCACTTCCTTCTCCAGATGCTCTAGCTGATGCAAGCTTATTCAGTAGCTTAACCTTAAAGTATGTTATTTGGTAGAAACTGTTAGCACTAGCAGGAATTACATATTTACATCTTTAGCCATAGTTCAAATGAAGAGAATACCATGAGGTAAGCACCGTCATCGAGCCAGTGATTCTCCTTAAGAGCTCCATGGCCACTAGTTTCAATAGCCAAATGTGACTCCTCGCCAATAGAGTTCTGTCAACATTATAGTAATTTTCAAAACCTCTCACCGGGAAATTATTTACACCATCTGAATGAGACAAAGCATAAGTAAAAAACTACTTCATCCTAGGAATATTGGGCAAACGGCTATATAGATTATAGAATCATCTTGTTAAAATTTTTCACTTGTGTGCAAATTGAATCATTCATCAGGCATATATGAACATCAATTTTATAACTTCGGTACTTGAAGAGGTCCCATCACAGTCTTTACAATGTCCAAAAACGGCCCATTTCAGTAAAAGTGTCATTGCGATAAGCAATCTATTAAAAAACAAAGCCAATCTGCTCCCATATTGACAAAAATGTACAAAGCCAAATAAAAAAATTACATGAAAACTGTTGAAGCATTCAGGTCTTTGTATGGATAAATGATTTATTAAAACCTCAGATATCATGAAAGTTTCTACATATGATAAGTTTCTGTAAGCAAGTTCATACCAGCCGAATAGCTTCATCAATGACATTCTTGTAGCCTCTTTTGAATCTATGGTGTTTTCCTCCTGTGAAAGATCATTGAGATAAGTATATTAATGCCTCAGTGAAGTTTGAGAATACAATTGCCATAATTTTCCATCTCACATTCTCACCTAGTTTCTTTTCAATAAATGTTGTCAGCCCATCTGAAGTCACACTGTCAGTGACAATAGTGGTCCCGGGATGCTGGTAAAAATTCATGGGAGCGACTTCCGGTGAGATCCAGGTTGAAGCTATGATTATGACTGATAAGAGAGTATAACCTAGAAGAGGAATTCCATACCTCCTCCAAGATAATAGCAGACATTAGAGCAATTAAACGATTTCTATTAAACTCTTGACCGCGTGAATCCACAGCAGCAGATCTGACCAATACTAATGTCAGAAAAATAAACCAATCCATGTCCAATAAATTCAAAGGTCAAAGATCATTATGCAATCACCTGTCAACATCGGTATCAAAGATGATACCCAGATCAGCCTTATTATCTAGGACAGCCTGAGTGATAGCTTTCATTGCTGTCTTATCCTCTGGGTTAGGAATGTGATTGGGGAACATACCTGATTGGAAAGATAAATTTTTATCAAATATAACCCTACGAGACATCAGGATGAAAATCTCAGAGTATATCTTACCATCTGGCTCTAAGAACTGACTTCCAGAAGTAATGGCACCCAATGGCTCAAGAACTTTACCCTGATAAGTAAAACAATTATCCAACAGCATTGTAAACATCTACTCCATTTTATCTTACGAATATCTACCATGAAAATTCCAAACTAATTAACTAAAATGTTTGAACAATAGAAATTTATTCATGAAAAACTTCCACACTAAAATATTGTTAACCCTTTCTATTTCAGCAAGCCTCTTTTTTCAATACCTTCAATAGAATGTCCATTTCAGGAACAAATTAGAGAGAATGGAAAAGATTAATTCCTCAAACAAAAGAAACATATCATGCTGAAAGGTAAATTCTTACAAGTATAATATGCCACTATTTGCTAAATTGAACTCTTTAGTTCTAGAACATAAGATTTTCAAAGGATGCAAGGGAAATAATATTATGTGATCGCAGCCTGACATTTAACTTACAGTGAAAAACCCTCCGGCTCCATTTCCAGCATCAACAACTATATGGAATCCCTCCAGGGGCTTCTCTGAGAAATTAAGAAAGAGGACATCAATGATATTAACAAAGAAATGCAACCGCAATCATTACAAAAAATAAAATATTGATGGCATGAAAATTCTATAGTGATAACCAATATTTTTGTCTCTAAAAATGTCTGCATTTGTTATTTGCTTCAACCAAATATATGACAAAACAATTACCTATATTACCGGCAGCTCTTCGAACTGTTGCTACAAGATTCGATGCATAAACAGACATGTAATCCACTCTTTTTACAGATACAGAAGCTCTTGGCACAGTAATCTTTAAATCTTCATCACTGAATGTTTTGTATACACTTGCAGCACGCTCCAAGATGTCCTTGATGTCCGCTTTTCCAAGACCCCCAGCATTTGTAAAGAATTTAAACCCATTCCTATTGTAGGGAAGATGACTTGCTGATTATAGACCAGTTACACAATACGTAAGTAAAATACCCCACTACTAGAAAACCAATTCACAATAATTACAAAAGTTATCTAGCTGCTTTCCACTTCCACACAACAGGAATAGCTAAACAACCCATACTTTTCTCGGACAATTAAGGTTATCTATAAGTTCTGCTTTCTAGCAACAGAATAGATTTTATACTTACCAGTTATCATAATGGATCCATCAACTGGACACAAAGCTTCATCATTTTCAGTAAGGGTGCTATTGAACATAGCCGGGGTTGAAGCTAATCTATAAAAGTTACAAAAAGAAAAATATCTACTGTTAGAAAAGCCCATAAAACATGTAGCTTGAACATAGTTCTCAACTAATCCAATATTATTTGCTACATAGAAAAAAAAATCTTGTAAATTCAAAAACTTAAGAGTATTGTGACTGCTTATTACTTAAGACAGTTCAGATATCTTTTTCTAGGTGTAGACAAATTGACCAATTATCTCTCAATTGCATACTGCAATTAACATATTGAAAATTGAAAAACATCACTGACCCATATTGGATGACATCCATCGCGGCTCGAGCAAGTCCACGAGAAACGGCGTCCTGAAAAAGAGAGAATCCAATTATTAGTTTAACCAGAACAATAACAATGTCCCTACTCTAATAAGTGATAAGTGCATGCATTATTTAAAATTTCTCTGTAAAATATATTTTATTCAGGTAGTGGTCAAAACCTGCAACTTCTGTGCAGAAATTCGTGAATCGTGCCCAATGGAAATCTTCAAAGATCTAGAGGCATCAAGTTTCTTTTTCTCCAGCAACCAAGCAGCAAAAGCTGCTCCTATTGCTTCTGCAACGGGCTCTGTGAGGCTAACAGGTTCTCCCTCAACACCGGCAACAGCAACACCACGGATGTCACTGCAACAATCCAGAGATAGATATAAGGCTAATACTAGGAAAAGTTATCCTCGCTCCCTAAGAAAGTAAGAATAAAGAAATTGCAAAAATTATATTCATATTACATGTTTTATAACCACCATTGCTCCTATAAATGGTCTCAGCTTTCTTGATTCACCTGTTGTATACTTTTTGTAATCTTCGTACACACCTTTTATTGTATTTTTTTTTTAAATTACTTTGTGCCCGTGTGCGCATGCAGCCACGCATGCATGTCAGTATATTTAGAACTAAAGTTATTACCTATTTTGTAAAAAAAAAAAATGAAAGAAAATTCTCAACATTTTATTTCGTTTTCTAAATGAAACAAATACAGAATATGAAGTGACTAAGAAACTAAAGCCATGCACTTAACTAGGACGAAAGTAAGCAAACCTAACACCATTATTCATCAGGCTCTTTGGATTACCCAAGAGAGATTTTGTATTTCTTTTCATTTTCTTTATCTGGTCAATAAACTACAAATTCTGTACAGTGGAAACTGAGTTTTATTATACCAACCACCAGTGTCACTAACCAATTCATGTTAGAGACTGCCATTCTTTATGGCAAACCATGTAGTACAAAGTACGTGCAACCCTAACTGTAGGAAAAGGATATATTCAGCAAAGGCACACTCCAAGTACCTGCCATTCTGCAGCTTAAGAAAGTCACTTTTCTCAATAGATGGTACAGCTGTTCCAGATACTGCAGCTGCATCAAAAGGTCCATTTATGAGTATAACTAGAGATCAATCAAAATATCTTACGATGCAGAAAATATATTTTATCAATAATTATCATTTCCATCCTGGTAGAAATAAGGGCAACCAGACTTTAAAAAGGAAAATAAGGATGGAGAGGCATATAAATAAACAACTAAGTACGCAAAGCATTTCAACAGTCCAGAAGCCTACGGTTGCATACGATATCAACCTGAATACTGAGAGTCTAGA
>CM008339.1:5505303-5518774 GCA_002525835.2 Ipomoea batatas
CGCCTCGAAGAATGTATATATACTGTAACACAAGAAACACCACAACTCAGTATGGTAGTGAGCAAGACATCTTTCAAGTCAGATGTGTGGATGGAAGTAGGGAATATTATAGAATTTAAGAATGACAACTCATGTTTCGGGGAGTTGAAGTCTCACATTAACCAACAATGAGTTTCTTACATGATTTGGTTGGTGACTAAATTTGAAGAAATATAAAGTGATCTCTTATACACACAAATCTGGTTTCACAATGCAAAGGATGTATCCAAGTCAAGGAACTTGGCCTGGCTTATCATAGTTCATGCAAACATGAAGAATGTACATATTCATCACTTATCTGCACTCGCCAAAAAGAAATAAGTAAAAGCATAAAAGCAAAGTGATAACCATAAAGAACTTTAGGTTTCAGTTACACTTCCTGTACATGCTTCCACAGTTGAAAACTATAAGCACATGAAAAAGGAACATGTTTCTTGAAATCCAATCCATGTTTTGATTGATTTCTTTTGAAGGAATTTTAATAATGTGTCTATCCCAATACTCTTAAAAAAGAAACGAACTTTTAAGAAAACACCAGGTAAATAAATGAATACTCTTTGTTATGTGTAAGCATCATTAAGAAAAACAAGATTATTGTATGCAGACAAAAAAGATGGACAAACTCTTTGTTATGTCTAAAGCATCATTGAGAAAAAATTTAAATAATAATAATAAAAGAAGATCATTATATGCAGACACAAAAAAAAATGCACAAGAGGGAGTGAAACAATTATTACCGTATATATGAAACCCAAAGTAGCCATGGTCACTTGGAATAGTTCATCAAGCTCGTCGTCTGAAGTGTTTTCATCCTCTGATCCACCAGAACCCCCACCACTACCCCCTCCTCCACCACCAAGGCCACCACCACCTGTGCCTCCATCATCAAAGAACTCTTGCTTCTTAATCTGCTGCCTTAGCACATCCTCAATTGACTGTTCCTTCTTGAAACTTCCCAAGAAATTCTCCAAAGCTTCCTTTGGTGCAGCCTGGTTGACAGTTCAATATACAGTGAGGTTCACATTTCTCATAGAAAATTGGCTGGAAGCTTTTTCCTTCTCTTTGAACATTCTAGAAGCATCTCAATCCTACAGGATTTATCATCTGACATTTTCCCTTTATTTTCAGAGGGGGTGGTTGTTTAGATGGAGGCACTTAAGCAATCAAACTTCATGGTTTATAAAGTCCTAATTAGCATTTCACAAGCACAATCCTATGCCAAGCCATGGAACCAGCCTAGATTTATTCATACCCCTACGCTGGCAAGTACAATACTGACTTTAATTTCTAAAAACAGATCAAATACACTATCATCTAAAGCCTTTAATTAGTTACAACTAAAAAGAGAATGAAGCAGGAAAAAAAAATTAGAAAGCATTGACAACAAAAGTTCTAGACTTCACAATGAAAAAACAAAAAAACAGAGAAAGGCAAATACCACACTACAGGGAAATGCGCCAAAAAGAAATGAACTTGAATGGCATAATATAGATGAATTTCTTTCATAAATCATAATGCTCTTATGTTGATTTTATATCTTGGTCGGAGCAATCCTGAGCAAGAGAGCTCGAGTGGGATACCAGACAGTGGACAACAATTCAGCCCAAAGAGAAGCAATGCCATAAGAACAAAACAGACAGTAAGGAACCAAGTAACTGATAGCCTACACTTATTGCACTCAACAAACAAAAGAAGGCTTATAGCAATTCATTAATTAAACAGCACTGAGGCAACAAAAGCTTCGCCTTCTAGGCTTCTACACTCTCCTGGCTCCAGCATCCAGATTAAGAATATGGATAAACTCACAAACAGAACTAACCGGCTAAATGAATATGCTTACCTGATCGCCACTGTCTGACTTCTTACCACCAAACAAACAGACCGGTGCACATTGTCGGTATCTAGATGTACTAGCCGCCGCTTTAAGGGAAAACTTATGAAGACCTGCAACAGTGTAAATTGATGAAGACTTATTCAGTCTCAAGGAAACCGGAAATCCAGGATTCGTTGCTGAGGCAGCACTTCGAGATGGAGCAATGGGAGGGTAGGCCGATATGCAGGGATTGACATTAACGCAGTTCATCTCACCGAATCGTTCAATAAGCTCTGAACCTCATAAGATTAAAGTCCCCGGTATCACATCTATCTATGAACAATAAGCTAAATGTCAAAAATATACAGCGCAGAACACGACAGACGAATTCGAGAAATGCAAAGAGAGACCTATGGAGTTCGTGATTAACATCAATTCTAAGCTCCAAACCAGTAAGCATTTCAAAATGAGAGAAACCAAAGAAAAAAATGAAAATAATCGCAAGCTTCTGGAGAAAATAGGAAAATTTCCTTGTAAATAAAATTCAGCTGAAAATTGAAACAAAATCAGATAGAAAGTTAGTTCGAGGATAGAAACTTACATGAATGGCGGGTCTCGGCGTTTCGCTCCGGTTAGCGGAGACAGGAGAGTCTTCTGGGCAAGGAGATGATAGATTGATAGGGCTAAATTGGACCCAAGGTCGGCAGTAAGAATTAGTTGGGCTGTTGCAGTGTTGCCCAATTTTTTACGCTGGTTATATATAAATTATTACTAAAAATAAATTTTTACGATGGTTATATATAAATGCATTTTTATTATGTAATAATTATATTTAATTTTTATGTTATTCGTTCTAAAACAATAGTAATAATAATTAAATTATGCGTTACATCTCAACAAAATTTTAAATGAAAAATTAAGTTATATATTTTATATTTATATAATATGTAGACCGAATATATTTTTAACGGACCAACAAACCTTTTAAATTTAACTTTATATGTATTAATTAAATCTTTTCTCTGTGCAATGCGCAAAAATAAATATATAATGTTAGTATTTCAGTGTTTAAAATTTATAATTATATTAAAATAGCTTTTTAAAAATCATACTCGGTAGTATATAAATTTAAAAACAAAAGGTCATAAAATTATAATTATAAAATTTATATTATATTAAAAACTATAATTAATATTTAAGTAATAATTATAATATGATTAATAATTATTAATGTATGATTTTTTTTAATCTAATAAATGATTAAATAAATTATAATAACGTTTAATATATACTAATAAAATTTCAAAAAAATATACTAATAAAAATATAACTTGTAAGAAAATTTGTATTCATAAAAATAATACTCCGTAGTAATATTTGGGCAATATAAAACTCAATAAACATAAAAATATTGACATAAATCAAAAGTACTAAACTGGATTTAGTATTATAAGTTTTGTTTTTAGATTTAGATTAGAAAATCCCTATTATACACCGACATAGACAGGAATGAATGTGTAAAGTACAAAAACTAGTATATGACTCGGAGATTTTCAGTAACAGAACACTATACAATCATCTTTCATTCTTGAAGTCTGAAAAGAGAAGTTTGTTTCAAGGCATGGCCCAGGTCATCTTCCTCACTGAAACTCCATCCTGTGCAGTTTTCCCAGCAATCTGTAAAATGCTAGATGCAAGGCAACAACCACCATCTCTGCAGCAAAATTTGAATAAATAATCGCTATAGCGGAGGTGCAATGTCCACTGCTCACAACGCGACGCCTGTATTGGTCGATATGCAACAGAAAGAGTTAAATTACCCCAAAATTACCAAAAGAAACACAAAGAGACGAGTTGTGTTGTGGAGTATTAGGAAAATGTTACCCGGATTATCTGATTGCGTAGGGCGATATTCATTTCCAGACAATATCTCCTAAAAATTGAAGAGCTGGAACACCTCTGATTTCTACGTCAACAAGGGGTGCCTGGACCAACATCAAACTACAAAGTTCTGGATCACTCCGGATCATATCGAGAGCACGTGCTTGATCCTGTCAATGTTTGAACAGTCAGTTTATTCAAGGCTAGGCTATATATAACATATTTGGAGGAGTCCATCAAGGGATAATTCATGAGCACAGGGTTCAATACGTCGACTGTTAGAATGCAAACAAAAATACTAGGCAACAGATGAAATTGTACTTTCTTTGCATTTTTTGTTTGGGTGCGTGCACTTTTCAATTACAACTAGGAGCTGATACTTGGTACGTAGTTAGTACCAACAAAAACCATGGGCCTTCCGAGTTCCGACATAGAAGAAGATAGAACTCAGTTCTACACATACAAATGATACAATGACACTAAAGCCTACCCTCTACCAACCAATTAAAAATGAGGCTGGAAACTGCCAAACAAAAAGTGTGATTTGTCAACTAGCCAATTGAAAATAGTGACTACAGCACATGCTTCCAAGGAAAGGCTAACATCAATTTGTGTAAAGTGATTTGGGGCTCTATGTACAGTAATGACAGTAGAGCATTATACACAGCTTAGATAATAACAAAATGTGCATAGAATAGTATGTTCATTCCAGAAATTAATAGCTCCACAACAGATGTGAGTTTCAGAATAAGGACTATTTTGAAACTGGAAGAATTGTAACTTCATTAGGTTAAAGACAAAAAGTAACACTGGTGCAAATATTTGTACCTTCCTTTTCATTGCGCAGAACTTGCAGTCTGACACGGACGGCGGAAGAACCTGGTTAGCAATGAGCCGCTTAACAGGAACATCTTCCTTCTTCAAGGAAGCACATAACCTTGATGATTCACTAATTGCCATCACCTGGAAGATGTAGCTTTAACCAGGTTATCACACTTTTCATATCAGGCATACAGTAACATTTTCCAATCCAAATTACAGCTAAAATTCTACAAGATACTCCAAAGCTTTAAGCTACTGAAGCAAGATAAGGCGTAGGGTGGTCAAAATAGGCATGTAGTCAATTCCTCTCAAGGAGCTAGATACAACTTAAGTTTATCACTTAGTAGCCAGTAGCAACATCAAGAAAGCATGGATTTCACTAATCAAGGCAAGTAATAGGTGTCAATTAGTTTATAGGATTCATTACCGTAGGGATTGTTACAATGACAAATTCCGTTGAACTTGTGTCACGAAAAAGTTCCCTTACTTTTATCATCCTTTCCCGTAATCGCTCCAATTTATCGGCCTGCACAATGCAGGAAGGTTGTTCACAACAATATAGGTATTCTTAGATAGATTTTATCAAATCCAAGTCAGTCAAGCTTACAGCATCTAGTTTTGGGGCTTGTTCCTGGCCAAAGACAGATTTTATTGCTGAAGTAGCTGACGTTATCTTCTGCCTCAACTGTAATATGATCACATAATAAAAAGTAAACCAGGATGTGAATTATACATATCATCTAATTCATACAATCTTAAATCCTACAAAGATAAATAGGTTCTACCTTTAATATCTTTCCTATTGATGCATCCAAGAAGTCTGGCAATGATAGGAGCCGTAGAGTATGACCCTGTGAAAGTATGAAACACAAATAATCACTATAATGAAATATATCTTCAATAAAGTAATAGGCAATAATAACAGTTTGCTTACCGTGGGGGCAGTGTCAAACACTATACGGGTGAACATATTGTACTCTTGTGATTCCAGGAATTGCATAACCTGGCAAGAGGTTCGTTAATCAGTAAAAGCAGAAAACTTAGTACAATGTATTTTGTGGAATATACAATCAAAGTGAAAAAGCACTGAAAAATATTACATGCCTTTGAAATTGCAATGGCTTCATCTAGGCCAGGAGGTGGTGTATCCAGCAACTCTCCAAGCTTTAATTCACCAAGCTGTGCCCATCACAAAAATAAGGCAGCTAATAGTTAACAGCAAAGAATGCTATAAATATTTCATTTGTTAGAAGAGCAAAGCTGAAAGTTTAGTGTTGCATCTGCATAAGCAATGGAGTGAAAATATACAAAGAAAATCAAGATCATTTGTTTACAGAATCCTCAAAAAGTCCAAGTCAATTCTCCCTACATAGCAAGTATACACATCATTTCTATGATTCTATCAAGAGTTAAAGAATGGTTATGCAATAAAAGAAACCCCCACTATTAACTAAGAAGTATCAAGTTGCTTTTTATTATTGATGCAGACTCCTTACTCAAGATAGCTTTAATCACTAGATATATGACATTATGACATATTTTACCAGCTTAGCAGAAGTTGGAATGTGTACAAATTTAGGAAGAACTTTACCTGATCTGCAAGCACCCCAAGGCCCATGCCATCCATGAAGTCTTTGATCCCTGATCCCCCACTCTTCTGGGCTGCACTACGAAATTCATCTTTGGCCTTTTCAGGGTTTAACTGTCATAGTCCATATATTCACAATTTGAGGCCAATGCAACTATTATTCAAAGAGAGAGGAGGAGGAGCAATGTATTGTTAATATTCATTGTGCAGTAAAGGAACTACTGCAAAAAGCTTTTGCACCCACCTCAAGGGCAAATAATGGAGAGAGTGGTCCTTCCACTGGTACAAGCGTCCCCCCAGCCAAATCCTATTGTAAATGTTTGAGCAGAAAATCTTTGTTACTTCAATCACAAAAAAAGAATTAATGTGAAGGAGATAAATAGAAAAGAAGAATTAAATCTCTTAAACCTGTGCAAAAGAATCACTCAAGGAATGTGCAGGATCAGTTGAAACCACAAGAGTTGGGTGACCACTGTTGGCAAATTTTACAGCAAGTGAAGCAGCACAGCTTGTTTTACCGACTCCTCCTTTTCCACCAAGCATATAGTACTTCCGCTGTGTCCCAGAGACCATTTCATCAAACCCAGTAGCGGCATCTGTCGGAGCAGCTACTGACCTTACTGCCAAGAAAAATATTAAGAGAAGACCGACCCCATCAAAGACAACATTGGTAACTAAAAAACATAGAAAATCATAAATCCTGGTTTTTCTAAACTTAGTTTGAGCTTCTGAATTCGTTCTAATCAAATTAATATGGATGAACCAACATTCCAACAAATAACAACTTATTCGCTTATTGCTACCTTGAGATTTTGCTTCTCAATGGGAACAGGGAATGCCAAAAACACGACAATTCTAAGTTCATTATCTCATGGCTATTCTAAAACAATAGAACCTTCTTGAATTTCACTAAAGCTACTAGATTGAAAAATCTAAAATAGCAGCTACTACTAGGAATCCTTCAGAAACATTGAACTGCTTCAGATGACTAAGATTGCTCTTAATATTCTACTACATTCTTTTCTCCTAACCCTAGACTGTACAATGTTTTTAGCTATCAGCAATGCCTAACATAACTGTTCCATCCAGGCTAATTTCGAACAAATATTTGTGTCCTAAAGCTTCATTTTCCAGTCATTACTTCCACTGACCTTACCAATACAATTTTTGAGCCATATTTCATACAGAAACCAAAACTTCCTGGATTCACTTCTTCAAGTGATTTTTTTTTTCTTTAATTGCTAATAATAACAACAGTAATTTCAATATGATTCCCCACCCTATTTGTTATGGATGACATCTTTTCGAGTGAACTTCCAAATTTTGCATATTATTCAAATTCGCTAGAGAGGCATGCAATTTAAATAAACAAAATTAAATAAATAAGCAAACTGGTATAAATAGTATAAAGCTTATACTGTACCTACGAATGGTTTTCTGCGCAGTTTTCTGGTGATGGAAACTGATAGGAACGTAGAGTTGACGCTGGGCTTGAATTTCAACGACTCATACTTACAGTTATTGGTATATTGGAGAAAAGACGATGAAGATGAAGACGAAGACGAAGACGAAGGAGAATAGCAATAGCTCAGTACAGTAGTTGCCATTGATTTACTGAAGACGATGATGAGGTAGCAGGAGCAGGGAGAATCTGGAACCTAGAGATGAAAACATATTTTGGTTGAATGCTCAAATTGGCCCCTGTATTTTTTAATATTTACTCATCGAGCACTAATAAATTGTAATTTGTAGATAGACCCCTTGACCAGGTCAGCTTAGTGAAAAAAATCTTGGCAATTTAGTCCCCACAATGCCAATTGTATTATTGTATATGCAAACATCAATGAGTGAAGACTTTTTGGGAATTTTTTAAAAAACTTGTAAATTGGTGTGAAGTTAATTATATTGTGATAGATTGTCATCTAACAACTCCACATAAATATACCTGAATAGCTTTTATACCATAGTTATAACAATGGACTAAGGTTCACTCTGCACTTGAGTTCACCTTGCAAGATGGATTCATCACAATTTACATGTTAAACGTTTACAATTTAAATTTTAAACATTCATGATGTAAATTATGAACATCCAATAAATAATATTTAGTATGTAAATTGTGTATTTTCAATTCGAACCCACAAAATAATTTGTCACTTTCATAACTCCCTTTGATGGGCTAGTGTATACCACTATTTGAGTCACTCTATTAACTATATACATAGATGACAATGGGTCGATAGTGACTATATTCATCACTTGATCTACCTATTATCTATGCTCTATCCATCCTCACCCCTAACCCTCAACGAATGAATTTTCAAAGTCCACCTCTACCCTTTGATATGAGTAGCCACTATGGGTTTATAAATTTTGTAAAAATAATAAGATATTTGAATTATTTACACATAATTAAATTCACTAGTTATATTTAAACATTAAGTAATAAAAATATTTCAATATAATAAATAACTTATTTTTCAAATAAATTTATTCATTTAAAATTAAAAATAGTTAAAATTTACCATGAATTATATATTTCTAGAACTAACTAACTCACCTTATCACAAATTTACTTTTTAAAAATATATTATAAATTATTCGCATGGAAAACTCAATTAATCATATATATACAATTTGAAAAGAAAAATCAATGATTGAGTCGCATGCTAATAAATTAACATGAGTCCGTGTATAAAAACATTGAAACGTGTTTGTGGGTGTATCGTTACATAAATCAAGGTACAACATCGTGGGCGCTTCTAATTTAGCCGCGTGAACTACATATGTGATAACAACACAATGCCAATAATATAATCATCTCTCTCGTTGTCAATCTCTGCTGTTTCTCTAACAAACCAACTAATTAAGAGATGTTTGACTCTCTCCCTATACCCCCAAGTTGACAGCACAATATCTTTAACATTTTGTTTTTTTAATACATGGTCACGTACCCATCACTCACCTAAAAACAAATAATTTATAATGAATCACATCATATCATTAATTCTATAATATTGATCTTCAATTCACTCTCTTTATTTTACAATAAAATCTGTAACAGCTAAACTTCACTTTAAACTATAGATACCAAAAAAGTAAATATTAATTTATATTGTCATTAACTGACTGACTTAAATCAAGACAATTAATACACAACTTTAAAAAAATTAAACTTAAAATTTTGTAATTATTAATTCAAATATCTGATTAATTGCCAAGACTTTGTGATCTAGTAACATTGGATTGGAGAAGGGGTGGGTTCCAGCTTTGATAACTTTTTATGCTTCAGTAGGTTGAGAAAGTAATGAACAGATACTGTATTGTAACAGATTCAATAATACTCAAATATCTGATTAATTTAGAGGGGTTACCCAAATCCCTATGCATATTATAAGCTTGACGGGTATTTGGTTGGTAAGCTGAAATCCAGCTGCCACCCATTGACTTCCCTCATGGGTCATGCAGAAAACACGATGATTTCTTCTTGAGAACTCCATCTTTTCCCTCTCGATCTGTGGGCCGGAAAGAATGAGGTGTTTCCCGTTCTCCAGCTCCGACGACGGCGCCCGGAAGACGACCAAGTCTTGCGTTTCCGTCAAGTCGTCGGCCTCCACTTCGACGGATCCGGAGCTGAGGAAGTCCGCCGGCTCATCGGAGTTCAATTCCCAGAATAATGTGTCGTCCACCGAGGAATCGCCGTCGAGGATCTCGGTGTTCCCGAGCCTGTCGTCGTGCCGGCGGCGAAACAAGGAGCTCAGGGAGTTCACGCTGGCGGAGCTGAAGACGGCGACCAAGAATTTCAGCCGGTCGGCGATGCTGGGAGAAGGTGGGTTTGGGTGCGTGTATAGAGGCAGCGTCGTGATCGAATCTCAGGATTCCAACAAACGGATTGACGTCGCCGTTAAACAGCTCAGCACCAGAGGCTTGCAGGTAACTCAGATTAATTGGATATTTGAACCCAGGACCTTTGGCATGATTCTAATACCAAAATTGAAACATGTGCTCTGAACTAAAAGTCTAAGTTGATAGTTGGATTATATTATACATTTATTATTATATATTATGATCAACACTATAGGTGTATGTTGATTATAGGGGCACAAAGAGTGGGTGACAGAAGTGAATGTTCTTGGAGTAGTGGACCATCCAAATCTGGTGAAGCTGGTGGGCTACTGCGCGGAAGATGACGAGAGAGGAATCCAACGGCTTTTGGTGTATGAATATTTAGCCAATCGGAGCGTGCAGGATCGTTTGTCCAGTCGTTTCCTCTCGCCATTGCCGTGGTCTGCAAGGTTGAAGATAGCACAGGATGCTGCTCGTGGCCTCGCATACCTTCACGAAGGAATGGACTTTCAGGTATGCTAAAAGCCTGATAGTTGGACCGCACATGTTTATATATTATTTATGCTCAACAGTAGATATGTCTGCAATTATCAAGATATTTGTTTAAATTGTTACTGAATTTTTGTATCTGGTGCATTCATGGCAATTATGCATGCATGTGTATTTGGAGCGGTGTGTAACATATGTATGATTGCAGATTATTTTCAGGGATTTCAAATCATCCAATATTCTGCTGGATGAGCAGTGGAATGCAAAGCTTTCAGATTTCGGGTTGGCCCGGCTGGGCCCATCTGACGGAATCAGCCACGTGTCCACGGCGGTGGTGGGCACGGTCGGGTACGCGGCGCCGGAGTACATTCAGACCGGCCGGCTCACGGCCAAGAGCGATGTTTGGAGCTACGGCGTGTTTCTGTACGAACTCATCACCGGTCGAAGGCCGATGGACCGGAACCGGCCCAAGAATGAACAGAAACTCCTGCACTGGGTCAGACCGCACATTACCCAGGACTTAAGCAAGTTCGAGAAGATCTTGGATCCTCGTCTGGAGGGGAAATACTCCATTAAATCGGCTCAGAAACTGGCCGCCATAGCCAATAGGTGCTTGCTGAAACACCCCAAGAATCGGCCTAAAATGAGCCGGGTCTTGGAGATGGTGAACCGGGTGGTGGAAGAAGAAAGTCCTGAACCGGCACCGGAGAGCTGTAGTGCCGGCGAAGATGGCGATGGAGGAATTAAGGTTAAGTGTTTGAACACAAGTTTTGTAGAGCATATAGCCAGAGACAAGAAGTTTGGCTGGAAAACATTGAGAGTTGGGATACTAAAGGGTAATTAGAATAAGGATAATACGGGAATTATGCTCCATTTATTGAATCAGTGATTTTTTAATTGAGCAAATACCAATTTTGGTCCCACGACTATTAGCAAAATGACAATTTTGGTCCACATGTTTCATTTCTACCAATTTTGGTCACACGACTATTGTTTAGTACCAATTTTGGTCCCACGACTACTGTTTTAGTGCCAAAATTCATCGCACCGGTCACCCATCTGTTTAAAACGTGCCGAAATCTAAAATTTTGAAGGTATTTTCATCCTTTTCAACTCAATATCCCAAATTTGAGCATGAATTAAGAGATTTAAGCCCTAAGATCGATCACAATTCACAATTTTCCTCCTCAAATTAAGGTAAAATGAGGAGGAAAACTGCAAATTTTGATCGATTTTAGGACTTAAATCCATTTATTCATACTCAAATTAAGATATTAAGTTGAAAATTGTGAAAATACGCTTAACAATTTTAGATTTTTTCATGTTTTAAACGGATGGGTGACCGGCGCGATGAATTTTGGCACTAAAACAATAGTCGTGGATGAAAATTGGTACTAAAACAATAGTCGTAGGACCAAAATTGGTAGAAATGAAACATGTGGACCAAAATTAGTAGAAATGAAACATGTGGACCAAAATTGTCATTTTACTAATAGTCGTGGGACCAAAATTGGTATTTGCTCTTTTTTAATTCTATGTTTCCTTATATAAGTTGTACAAATTAAAGGCAAAAATCTGTCTAATTTTTTTCAGCGAGTTAACATATTAAAATTTGTGAAAGTTTTTAGGTGAAGTATCAAATAAGCCTTTAAATTTTACTTGAAAAATCAATTAATTCCTTAAACTATTTTTTTTTTTTGAAAGAAAACGTAGCTATTCCATTAATTCATAATATAAAACGTTTACATCAACGATCAATGAAATGGTAAACCATTCCTTACAGTCAGACATAGAAACAACTTTTATAACTATGCTATAGAAAACTTGAATCGCATACTGTTTCATAACTAGGAAGTTATGTTCCTTCAAGGAGCTTAAAGCTTCATCAAAGATCTGGGTCTTCGTCATCATTCTTTTTTGCTCGCCCAGGATAAGATCAACACTTGTCGAAACCAAACTAAACGATTTATGCTAATGAAAATGAAAAGCCCGTGAAAGTAACGAGAGGAAAAAATATGTTATATTGAAAAAGTACAATTACACATTTTTAATATGTTATATTGAAACAAAGTATAACTGCACGCTTTAACGTGTTATATTGAAACAATGAAGTCTAAAAATAGATAAATGATATGCTATTAATTACATGTCAGTTTGGTTTCGGCAACCGACAATCAGTTGAACAGTCGTCAATCGTCATCTACTGGAGAAGGCAATCAGTTAGCCGCCTTCTCCGGCGGAAGGAGACCAACTGGTCGCCTTCCCCAGCAGAATGCAATTGTTTGCCTTCTCTAGTAAATGGCAATCGGCGACGGTTCTGAAATGACATGTAATAGCATGTCATTTATTAGTTCTTGGATTTCATTGCCTCAATAAAACATTTTTAAGGGTGTAACTGTACTTCTTAAACATTTAAGGACTTAATTGACTTTTAAAGTAAAATTTAAGGGTTTATTTGACCATTTTTCTAAATTTTTTATATTATCAAAAGTCGTATACCATTTACTACAGCTAAGATTAATGACCAATTAAATATGGATTTCCACAGATTTTTGGACTTCTCCATTGATGATGGCACCAAATCATCTGCTAACTGGTATCACCCTTTGTCTATTGGCTTGGAATATAATTTTATAGTAGAAACTCCAATCAAATTGGTCACACAGTTAGTTTAATAACCATAAAATTTTAAATTTGACTATCTATAAGGGTTATCTATTGACATTCATGATTTGAGACGTTCAGCTATGAACAACGTAAATTAGTTTACCTCATTGTAAACCTTCGCTTAGATCATAATGTAAATTTCACTTACAGTATATTCTCAAATAGTGAAGGTGACTTGTGAGCTTTCCATAAATTAAAGGAATATAATTTTGTAGTACAAGAAATATTTTGTTCCTTAGTTTGTTGTCTGTTTTTGATATAAAGAATCTTTATCATCTGTACTGCCTATACTTTCTTTGTTGATACCATAACCCCAAAATTTGGTC
>CM008339.1:5727812-5737888 GCA_002525835.2 Ipomoea batatas
AATAAGATGCACCGGGAACAAACGGGAGCCAATCGGGAGCGGATCGGCGGACTATGATCCGGTGGATGGCGTCCTCGATTCGCTGCACCGCCACTGCCTCCGCCTCGGAGGCGTCGCCGGACGCATTCTTAACGGAGCTGTCGGGATGGCTCGAAACGCTCCGCGAGGACGTCAAACGAATTGAATCAACGACCGCCGATGACGAAGATTTGGCGCCGGGAGGGAGAAAAGACGCGCCGGTTGTGGTTGCGCAATTCGATCGGATGAGATTTAGGGTTTGTGAGATGGAACGGGCCATGGAAAAATGGAGATGAAGGTGATTCTCGACCTGTACATATAGGGATAATACAGGTAGCTTCTGGGGATTGGTGGGCCCGGAAGCGGACCCCACCGAGTCAAAAAGGATAGCAAATTGGTAACCTTTACGTATCCCAAATATAAACAAATTAGTCAAAAGTGATGGATCATAATTTTCATTTCATATTAAAACATCTTGTGGACTGTTTATATAGACCATTATATGAGAACGAGATTTATTAAGTGGAATCCAGTGAGGTAAAAAGGACAATTACCAAAAAAAAAAAGTGAGGTAAAAAGGATAATAAATCGTTATGCATATATGGATATCAAATATAAACAAAGGATAATAAATTACTATGCATATATGGATATCAAATATAAACAAATTAGTCTAAGAAGTGACCAAGTGAGTCGATCATAAATCCGTATTAAAAGATCTTGTGGGTGGTTTAGGAGCTATTATGGGGTATTAAAATTCTGTATTTTAGACACACTATAATTTATTCCCCATCTCCCTATATTATTAGAAATATTTATATTTACTATTCGACTCGTGTATCCCTATAAATAGTCCATTCATTTATACTGTATAATTTTATGGTATTCAATAACAATTTATTCTTCCGGAATTATTATTCTATTCAAATTTATTGTTCTAATATGGTATCATGGCTGCCTACCAACATACTACCGTTGCTGGAGACACCGTGCCGCCACCATCCACCGGTGACAATGTGTCTTCCTCTCGTACCCTCTCAAATATATCCTCCATCCCTCCACCACCAATAAATACCCTCCAAATTGTCCGTTACTTTATATCCATTAAACTTACATCTTTCAATTATTTGTTTTGAAAAACCCAGCTTATTCATTTATTTTTTTTCACGAGCATAATCTCATAGCGGAACCAGATGGGGTTGAATGTGGTAGAAAATGCCCTTCACAATATACAAAGTTCGTATCGAGCAAGTATATGGTTATATACCCTTGCATGGGATATCTCCTATCATGTTTAAAACAAGCATACATGCATGGTTCAAGCGTCTTCAAGACTGCATACTCTCAATTGGTTTCAAGGCATAAAAAACTAATGTGTCATGTTTATTTACTCCACTGCTAATACTCACATTTATCTCCTTATCTATGTCGATGACATACTAATCAAGAGCATCAACACCAATCTCTTGGCTTTAGTAACAAGCAAACTAGTTGACACTTTCAAAATATGGGAATATGGGACCTCTAAACTTTTTCTTAGGGATCGAGACAGTGCGTAGCAATAGGGCGCTTTTTCTATCACAACGAAGGTACATGCTAGAGATACTCAAAAGATCATGAATGAAAAACTGCAAGCCAATTTCCACACCAATTCCAGTCAACAACAAGCTAAGTGCATCAGACTCGTCTCAACCGTATGACAATCTAACGCAGTATCGCAGTATAGTTGAAGCACTTCAATATCTCACCATCACTCGTCCATATTTCTCTTTTGTTATCAATAATTCGTGTCAATTTATGCAGTTTCCAACCAATGATCATTGGATTGCCCTAAAATATGTTCTAAGATATGTTAAAGCCACTCTAAATTATGAAATTTACTTTATGAAATCAAATTCAGACGATATTCATGCATTATCGGACTCGGATTGGGTAAACTGTCCTGATGACCACCCACTAGTGGAGTTGCTGCATTTTTTGGTAAGAATATAAATTCATGGGCCTGCTGCAAACAAAAGACAATTGCTAAATCCTCAACAAAAGCAGAATACAAAGTTATTGATAATTCTCATCAGAAGTTACAGTTAGTTGCTTTAATTAAATAGTTTGGTTTTACTTTGCAAATATCAGCAAAATTTTGATGTGACAATCTTGGCGCCACCTATTTGCGTGTAAATCCTGTGTTTCATGCAAGAACTAAACATGTTGAAATTGACTACCATTTTGTTCATGACAAAGTGACATCAAAAGAAGTACAAGTGAACTTCATCTCTACAAAAGACTCTTCATCAAGCCACTAACCATAACAATATTCAATGATATAAGGGGCAAACGCAATGTTCGAGGGCGTATTAAGACTCTATATTTTAAGCACACTAAAATTCATTCTCATCACTTCATGTATAGGTATAATTTCAAGGTATTTAATAACAATTTATTCTTCTAGAATTATTATTCTGTTCATCTATACTTTCTCAACATGTTGAAGCACAAAGAGTTAATTCGCCTCCACTGAGACTCGATCTCATGACTTCCCATATGGGAGAGTCGCTACGGGTGCTTGGCATGGATTTTCTCTTGTTAGTTGTCACCATAAACAATATATACCAATGACGGAATAACTTCACTAAATAATATTTTTGCCACTCATCAAAATAATTAATACTCCATATTCATTATATCACATGACATTAATTTTAAAATATATATTTTTCCATTGACTATCTATTAATCTTTCGATTTCATTGATTTTTTTTTTATATTTCTTTTTTCCTATTTTTCCTTTTAAGTATGGTAATTTTTACTTTTTTATAATGTCTTTGAGCATGATGGTATGTAGCTATAACATCTATTTTTCCTTTGCTTAATTATTATTTTATTTCCTTAATCTATTGGACTTATATATATATATATATATATATATATATATATATATATATATAGTTTTGATTTGAAATTATACTATTTTTACATAGAGTTGTTAACGAAAAAAAGTCACTTGCACGTGCGGATAGAGACTTTCAATTTGTGAAACTATGGGCTCTGATACAACTATCCGCAGTTGGCACACTGAATCAAGCAATTGTTTGTTGTCCATGCTCTACTTCTCTTCAAATTGCAACTCTTATCTACATATAATTATCTTCTTCAATTACATTCACTAATCATCAGTGTTGCATATTATGAGGGTGATGGATACACCTGAAGATCACTCCCAACCAAAAATATTTCTCTTTTTCTTGCGCACAAAAGGCAAAAGTTTATCACCTCTAAGGCCCCATCTCAACCTAACAGAATAGTTGATGGATAAATTACAGTGATTCAGCGGCATATTAGGTGCAAGAATTAGTATCTAGTATCCACAAAGAGTCCACCACACATTGAGTGTTACTCTCGCACTGCGCATGTTAGGGCTCAATATTGTATCATTGTCCATAATCTGTCACCTATGAACTAATTAAATGAGCTGCCTGTGTGAGCATATTTTCTTTCTCTTTTTGTCCTGGAAGGGGTGATCGAGTGAGTAGAATATAATTATTGTACTTGAGGGTTCGATTCTTATCAACGTCCTCTCGATCAAGCTCGTCACATACGATCTTCCTAGTGTGCTATTTACTTCTCATGTCATGTAATCATGTGTGTTTTGCGAGTTTCTCTCGTCATTCAAAAAATATATTTTTCTAAATTAAAACATGATTTTTTCGTCACTCTCTATGCCTCATTTTACTTGTCTTGTTTATAATTCATTGGTCAATCAAACTTTATATTCTTTGTTTTTTTATTATTATTTATTTTTGGACTGGATTGCCATATGTGGGCCTGTAACAGGCCAAAACTGGGCCTTGGAGCAACTATGGACGGGCCAAGTTTAGATTATGCCAAGCCCAATCCCATTAATGATTCAATTCAAACAACAAAACTAGTGTGACAGTGTGAAATCCACATAGGGAGGGTGAAAGGACAGTTGGGTTAGTTAAAAAGGACAGTTTGGCAACCTTTGATTTTCATTATCATGTGTTAGGTGACACATTGGGTGGTGCCAAATTGCCAAACAACCAAATTACTTCATTACAAATGTTTTATGTCAATTTTTCACCACCCCATTTGTGTATGCTTCCTTGCCCCTCTCAAATTCTCCAAAGGATGTCCTCACTCCCTATCAATATACTAAAACTTCTATGTATTTCAACTCATGCGTGCACTGCTCCAACTTCATTTGCTACAAACCTAATATTGTCTCGACGGGGACTTATTTTATGTTTCACTGCTTTTCGTATTTGCGATTCATGGGAACTTAATATTATCTTGACGGGAACTTGCTTTATGTGTCACTGCTCTTCATATTTGGAATTCATGATGAAAACTTAATATTGTTTTGACGGGGATTTACTTAAGTTGTTTTATGTATCACTGCTCTGTGTATTTGGGATTCATGGGAGCCACTTGTGTCTTCAATGACTCAATACTTGATCTTTGTTAGTTGTTGACAGTTTACGACTTTGGTTTTGGGTATTCGTGGATTTGTTGATTTGCTACAAACCTAATATTGTCTTGACATGAACTTGTTTTATATGTCACTGCTCTTCGTATTTAAGATTCATGAGAATTTAATATTGTCTTGTCGGGGACTTGTTTTATGTGTCATTGCTCTTCATATTTAAGATTTATGGAAATTTAATATTGTCTTGTCGGTGACTTATTTTATGTGTCACTGCTCTTCGTATTTGAAATTCATGGAAACTTAATATTGTCTTGACGGAAACTTGTTTAAGTTGTTTTATGTGTCACTGCTCTTTATATTTGGGATTCATGGGAACCGCTGGTCTCTTCAATGACTCAATACTTGATCTTTGTTATACAAATATTAGTATAATTGCCTAATAATAATTACCTAATAATTATTATGGTAATTAAGCTAAACATGGGTAGTTGAAATTATTTTTATATTAATTACAATTAAATTTTTTCTCCTTTTTTTCCATATTTATTTTAGTAATAATATAATTACATAAATCATATTACATATCTATTTTTTAAGATGATTGCAGATAAATGAGTTATATATTATTTAATTAATTGAGTGATACTTTTACACTAATTTTTTAATCAAATAAATGTACAGTACACTTTCAAATATTAGAAGTGTAATACGAATTGAAATTTTATTACCATATTTTTCAATATTACGCAAATCCTAATAGTATATGAGTTTTTTGGGCAGAAAGTTAAAATAAATAATTTTTTTTTATTAATAGTATAGATTTCAACCAAATATCTTATTTACATATATGTGGAATTGAACACATGGTTGAACAACATCATGAAGACATCAACTAAAGGCTGCAGTTGCAATGACACTAAATGAGCAGAAGACAAAGGTGTATTCCAATTCAAGGATGCAAGATTATATAGTATGTATTGGGATGCAAGATTAACTATTATTATTATTATTATTATTATTATTATTATTATTATTATTATTATTATTATTATTATTATTATTATTATTATTATTAAGGAGTATTATATAGGTTTATGATTTTGCTGAACTATACTCCAAATTATATGACGCGCCTCAAGTCCATGAGAAAGTAATCGAGTCAATCTAACTTCAATACTCAACACCAAACTGTGCAATTCTATACATAAAGAGCTCAACTCAAATCCACCACTCAATATTTGTGACAAGAATTAAACTTACCGTACCGTTGGAAGTAAGCCGTATTAATTGAGGGGTATTATTGTAATTTATTATTTGTTGGGTTGGCAGCAGATTTGGTAGCTTAGTAGTATAAGTATATATTCCATGCTGATTTCCTTAGTTAGATCCATCAGATTCTTTCATGTAACACCTAGCTAGCTCTTCCCATGTTTTAAGCCGGGTGTAATGAGTGATGAATATGTGATATGTATATGGTGAACAACTGCTTAATGCTCAGTTAGTCTTCACGTGCCAACACTATATTTTATTCTATTATTTAAATTTAAAATACATAATTGCTATTTTGAAAGTTAACATTTTATATTTTTATATTATTTATTCCCTTACAACTAACTTCCTAATTACTGCTTTCAAAAAAAAAAAAAAAAATTCCTAATTACTAAAACTTCTACAAATTAAATTATATTCAACCAACCAAATAATGAAATTTGAATTCCTATTTTAATTTATTTTCATATTATTTTTCTAGTGTTGAATTATAATTATTTTCTCCTAATTCCCTCATTAAATCCAAATGCGTCATAATACAAAAAAGTATTAACCTTAATAGACTAATGATATCTTAGAAACAAAAACTCTTATAGAGATCAAATAGATTATTTTGTTAATAATATGGAGAATAAAACTTCAATGTACAACAATCAACATTGTAAAATGTAAATACTCTACATAGTAGCAAGTGTAACTTGTAAGTAACAAAAAACATATGCATAAGAAATTGAAAACTCTACTAGCTAGACGTAATAGAAGTATAATTACACTCTTGGTTGAAGGAATTTCAATTTCTTGAGCCTCCACTAGGATTTTAAATTTCATATTTATTAGGAAGAAAGATTAGGGTGAGGTGGTGGGTGTTAGATTTCTTGTGCCAAATAGGAAAGAGAATGGGAAGGTGAGGAAGAAAATGAAAAAAAAAAAAAGAAAAAAAAAAAAGAAAGAAAAACATTGATAATGTTACCATTTACGCGTCTATCGGGCACATGTAATGCACGTGCCTGCTACATGCAATTGGTGTGTGAAACATGCACTAATCGAGTTGTTTTTTTACTCTCCCATGTGGGCTTTTAAAATTTTGTTTTTTTTTTTTAAAAAAAAACCTTAGTTGCAATGCATACTTTTACATTTTCTCTTATCTATCTACTCTCTCACTTTCACAATTCCACCATCCGAAAATCCACCAAAAGCCCAAGAAACCTCGAGAAGGAAATTTGATGCTAAGTACATGTATAATCTACAACTTCAAAACTCTTTTGTGTAGAAAGGAAGAAAATTAGGTGGTTCACATGCACCATTGAACTACACGCTATTAAAGCAGCATGCTGACATGAAAAATGGAATCTACCTTTGTTAGGTGCAGCTGTATTTGTAGTTTTTTTCGTTCTTTCTTTATAGTGATGATAATATGAATATCAAATAGATGAATATTTTGTTGATGATGTGGAGAAGAAAACTCCTATGTACAAGAAGCGATATTGTAAATGGCCTAAATAGTAGTGTCATTGTAAGGAACAAAAAATATATCCCATGAGGAGGTGAAAAATTGTGTTGTTGATGGACATTCTAACTATAACGTTACCTATATTCTAAAAAAAAAAAAAACAAAAAAACTATAACGTTACCTATTAAACCGATAAGAAGAAATAAAGTTAACTTTTAATGTAATAGTAAACATTTGATTATCTATGTATACTAATGATATTGTATGTTAATATCACATCATATTATACAAATTTATTGATATTAAATCGTTGATTATCTTGTATATTCAAAAAGAAATTTTACTACAATACAAATAACATAAGAGATAATATAGACCTATTTTTTTTGGGTAAATTTACTGGGTCTTTCTCCGTCCGTTTAACGGTCCGGATCCACCCATGTTCGCTCCGGGATAGACCTAAAATTTTTTTTTTATCATCTAGCATGAGTTTATATAATTAACTTGTTAACAAATTGACTAATTTATCATAATTGATATATACATTTTATGTTTTTTTTTTATGTTACAATGTAGTATCTGCACTTACTGAAACACAAAGAGTTAATGTCTTTATCGAGTTTGAATATGTGACCTCTGATTTTGGAGAATCACAATTATGCCACTTACCTCTTATTTTATGTTTTTTTTTTTAATAAATCAAATGCACCACACATCAGTATATCACGAATTATTATATTATTATTAAAAAAAATATTTGAAAAAATATATTTAGTAAAAGATAGTTTAAATAGCATGTTGTTGCTTTGATTAGGGCATCCAAACGACCAAAAGGCTCAAACTTTAACAACAGGCTAAACAGCAGCGAGTGTAAAAGTAACAAAAACCCCCATCGCAGGAGGAGCTGAAGATTGTACTACGCCGTAGGTTTTTTGTTTTTTCACTGTTTCTTTTGTTTTTCTTAATTACTCTCTTCCGTATCATATTCTTCACTCAGACAGTAATCTGTCACTTTCTTTCTCTCTATCTCTCACTATCACTCACCGTCACTTTCTCAATTTCATCTCACTACAAATTTACTGGGTTTTATGCTATACTATGTATTATTATATAATATACAAAATATCGCAGTGATTCTTTGTATATAAACCCTAATAATGATTTTTCCTTTGCTTGTTGGTTTATTATCTGGGCTGGTGGTTATTGCCGGACGAGACAACCCACCAGTTGTTGCGGCTTTCTGAAGATTCATAGAGAGAGAAAGAGATAGCTAACGGTTGATGGGATCGCACTACAATCTCGTCTAGCTACTAGTACGAATAAGCACCTGACAAGTAACATTTTCAAAAAGGTGCATTCTACTCTCTTCAGATTTTTGATCTGCATCTTTCTCAGGTGTGTACAAATAACTCAGATCTTTGCCTTTTTCCTTCTGCATATTTTTCTCTGTGACATTTGTGCATTGTGGTTACTTGTTTGGGATAAGAATTGTGAAATGGGAATTGCTCCTGGTGGCTTCATTTGGGATAGAATGTGCTTAGTGAGGTCTTTTTGGTAAGTACCCGGAAGGAGCTTAAGAAATGGACTTTTCTTCAGTTACCCTGAATGGAAAAATTGAATCTTGGGCATTTCCAAGGAGTGGGGTGGGGTGTAACTGCTGTTGATTTTGAGTTCTCTTTCTCAGAAAACTTGGGTTGTTTTTACTTATTTGGCTGTTCTGATCTTGTGATTTTAAATTCATTTGAGCTCCATTTGGATTTTAAACCCCAGATTTGGTGCAGAGTTTATGAATTGATTATTTGTTTCAGATCTTAGTGCAAAGATCCAATGATTCTAAAAGCCACCTTACTAAGTTGATGTGATCATACATTAGGTGTCATTTGGAGTGCCTTCTATATGATGTAGATAAATGGGAGTGTAATCATCATCTAAAATCCTTCATCTGGTTACATTCATTGAAAGATTTGGACAACTTTAGGAGCTTTCCATTTACAGTCTCTCACTTTTATTTTATTTTCCCTGTTTACTGGTTCAAAGTTAAGGTTAATTTTTTTTTTTTATTTGGGCTTCTTTCTGGATGCTTAGTATCAACTTTGTCAGCCTTCTCTCATCCTCTGGCTTACACTAGGTTAGCAATGTTCTGGCTTTACTTGGTTATATTGGTTTCTTTATCCATTTTTTCTTGCTTGAAGGATATTAAAAAAAAACTCCACATGGCTTGTTGAGTTTGTTTCCTGCCATAATATTGTTTGAAGATTTTCTTTATTAACAATGTAAAAGATTATGTTGTTGGACAAGGATTATTTGAAATATTTGCCTTTTCCTTTTAAGATCTTGTGCAAAATTTTTTGTTTGCTTTGTGAAAAGTACATTTCATATTTATTTTGCTATTAGGTGTTGTATCTGCAAGTTAGGTAGACAATTCGCTTGGCTGGTAATGCTTGCCTTATTAATTAAAGTTGGTAGTTGTTCTCTTCTCCTACTCTTCCTAGTTTACACATCAACATTTGCTATTTTGAATCGTAACTTGTATTTTTCTTTCCCATTTGAGGATAATGAGATTCTGATATTATGCCTATGATGCATATACACGCTCAAGTTTCTGTTTCTCACTTCGTAAGTTAGTGAATTTTCGACTCATGTGGATTCGTGAATGGGCCTTTATTGGTGTGCATATTCTCTTCCATATATTTTTATGCTCCGGAAGAAATTTATCTGATCTCAGAGCGTTTGACCTGTAGTTCATAGTAAAAGTCTTTCAAGTAATGTATATATTTTGTTTGCAAGGTACTAATTAATGTCCAAGATTTGAGGCCCATAAGATATATTTTGTTTATGCTCGCAGGGTTTGCTTCATAAGGTAGCTTGATGGGTTCTAGATTCCCATCTCACCAGCTC
>CM008339.1:5738488-5752196 GCA_002525835.2 Ipomoea batatas
GATTAAAAATGCTTGGGAATGCAAATGTGTTACATGTTTGAGCAGATTGTGATTATGCTGGAACCAGAAAGTTCATGTTGGTTCTTTTTGTATCATATGAGAAAATCTTTTGGTGTTTAGTGACGAACTTTCAATTATTTAGGACTAATGCATCAAGTTCAGAGTTAAGAACTGGTAAAAATATGGTTATATGGGGATACCCTTGTTAATACTTAATACCTATAAGCCCAGCTATAAGAAACATCCTCCCCACAACCCCTAACTTATTAGCAAGAAAGGGTGGAAGTTAGCCTCACATGCCCAATGTGTGCCATTTATCATGAAAATGTGATGCACTCCCTCTTTTTTTTGTGATTATTCCCAACAAGTTTGGCATGCTTCCAAGCTCCCTCTTTCTTTGTGTTAGTGGCAACACCTTTCCTGCTTGGATGACTAACGCACTGGAGACTTTGGATGAGCAAATGTTATTAATTTTTGCAGCTGTATTATATGAGTTATGGAAGGCTCGCAACAGTGCCATGTGGAATGGCAGCCTGCCCAGGCCTGCTGCGGTGTGGCATGCGGCAAATGCAGGGAGGCCATGTTGGTATGTATAACTGTCAATGACTGTAGAAGTGTTTTACAATCTTTCCATTCTTGTTCTATTTCGTTTGTTCCTAGATCTTTGAATTTATTAGCTCATTCTCTTTAGCTACATCAGTTCATTCTCAGGCTTGTTCGATGTATTAAGACTCCGTCCCTCCGAATTTTATAACTAATCATTTATTGCTACGTCAGGGAGTATAAGTGAGGGAGCAGAAAAATGGAGTATATATGGTAAAACTCTTTTGCAAGTACATTCTTTTTTCGTGCGACAAAGAAAATTCAGTAATTTACGATCACTATTCAATAATGTGTACCAAATAAATTACGTCTCATCTTAAGATGGAGTTGTTCTCCTCTCAGTGGAAGTCAAACGTTAAATATTGTGGTTACCAAATTAATGATCATTTGACTTTTTTTGAATGACAGGTGAAACCTGGAATTACTATTCGATAGTGTGCATGAGCTCAACTCGCTGAGCTAAACTAACCTAAACCACCAATAATTGATCAAATCAAGAATATTAATAAGACACTATCGAAATTATAATCTTATAGTTATCAAACCAATCTTACTAAAAATGAATTGGATCCATTTTGTTACCTACGTTAATTTTTGGAGCAATCATAAAGATGTAAGAGTTGTGATTGAAGAAAAATTTAATCAAATAGAATTAAATGTTTTTTAAAAAATGTATGTTTACATTGAAAAGGGTACATTTTACCCGTAAAATATAGTGTGCACACAATCTTGTCCTTGAATGACTGATTGCCTATCAACTCCCATCCCAATTAGAAGTGAAGAACAACAACTCTTCTGTTTATTTTGTTATGCAGTTGTGATTTCATACGCGCTCAAAGAACTGAAGGAAAGACAAGAAGCAGAAACTTTTGGAGGAATTTATGTTCAGTACTCACATTTACATCTAAGATTATCGTAGCGGGTAAATAATCAGTAGAGAGGCGAGGGCGAGCAGCTGATGAGATGAGATTGGGCGGCAGAGCAGCTGCCGGAAAACCCAGAACAACCAAGTTGGTGTTTGTGTGCGTAGGGCTGTTAGGGGCGGCTCTCGTGGCAGATCTGCTCTGGGCTTCCTCTACTTCTTCATCTTCCTCCGCCGCCTTCAGTAATTGGGCTGTCCCGGAATCCAGTAATGTCATCTTCCCAAATCAGACCAACAACCTCCCTAACCCTAACCCTAAGGTCTCTTATTCAGACAAATCTATCTTTTCCTGTGTTCCCATTTTGTTTATTTTTATTAGTTATTCAGAGGAATGTGGACATTTTGCTCATTTTTCATGCCCATTCTGTTTAAATAAGCTTGTATTTTGCTGCATAGTTGATGGGTTATCACTTGAGATTCTAATTTTTGAGATGCTTCTGGATCTGGTGGCTCAAAACTGGCATTCTTCATTGACAGGATTCAGCCAAGGAGAGCAAAAAAGATGGCACTAAAGAGAGGAAATTGTCTGCTACCTTTGCAGATTTGCCAGCTCCCGAGTTAAAGTGGGAGAAGATGGCTTTTGCACCCGTGCCTCGGCTTGATGGTGCAGCCATACAAATCAAGAACCTTCTTTTTGTCTTTGCTGGATATGGAACCATTGATTCTGTGAGGATACCAATTGCTTATTTTTCTGTTTTCTTGCAGCTGAGCATATGCTTAGCCTTGTTGGTTTTGATCATCTTCATTTTAGTGTTATTGTTTGGAGAAGCTGAGATGATAGTTGCCTTTTGTAATCCATCTTTAATCTACAAACAATTACTAAACCTGCCTGACTTGGACACTATTGAATTTATTAATCTTTACATAGAATTTCAAAATTGAAATACAATGACATGCCAAATGTAGGATTCTATGCCCATGTGTTTTTAGCTTCTAGGGTGGCAAACTTTCGGTCCTTAGAGTTTGGTTTGTCATGAGAACACATCGCAAATATCAAATGCAGGCATTTTTTTACTAGTTCTAATTAATTACGGTGTGTCACAAAGCAACTTTCCAAAATTGAATCTATTATTGCATTCTTGAACTCAGTCTCGGGAAAAAAGGTGATGACCTCAGTGTATTCTTTCATGGAACAGGTTCATTCTCATGTTGATATATACAACTTCACAGATAACACGTGGGGAGGGAGGTTTGATATGCCCAAAGAAATGGCCCATTCACATTTGGGTATGGTAACAGATGGGAGATATATTTATGTTGTCACTGGACAATATGGTCCCCAGTGTAGAGGCCCTACAGCACACACGTTTGTGCTGGACACCGAGACAAAGCAATGGAAAGACATGCCTCCTCTGCCAGTCCCGAGGTAAGAAGATTTCTATAAATTTGTTACATGTAAGAATTCGAATTACATATATTTAAGTTAATTGCAAAGAGGTGTATCATGAATATTGTCTTCCTCTGTTGAATAAGGTAACACCTCTTATAAGTTATAAATTCTATTACTCATCTACTGACAGCTCTACTCGACTACTACAATTTCTGGTGTGAAATTTTTGGGATATTTTGTCTTCCATTCTAAGTTGATTCTCTCTTGAAAGCTTGCAAATGAAATGAAGGAATTTCATAGCAGTCATTTGATATTTTGTTCATGCTCTAAGATCTTTTGATTTTTGTGTTTTTTAAAACATAAAAGTTTGATGTTCCAAGGTCATTTAGTGAATTAAATATGGTACGGTACAGCGTGGGCTCACTTGTAAATGTAGTAGTTTCAAAGTATGGTCTAAAACTAGATATTTCTGATTACCTGATTCATTATTATTATTATTATTATTTTTTTTTTTATTTTTTTTTTTTGGGTACATGAGACGTTTGGATTCTTTATGAATATGAAGGTTATTAAGAAATGAATTTCAGGTATGCACCTGCAACAACACTTTGGAGAGGCAGGCTTCACGTCATGGGTGGGAGTAAAGAAAACCGATATACTCCAGGATTAGAGCATTGGAGTATTGCAGTTAAAGATGGAAAAGTTTTAGAAACAGAGTGGAGGTCTGAGATTCCCATTCCTCGTGGTGGGCCCCATAGGTATTTTTAACTTTCTCATATTAAGAGTGACTCTAAAGTGCGTGTATTTCTCTAGCGGATTTGCTATTGAGATGTTTTGTAATCAATCTTTTCACTTCAAGATTTAAATTTCTCAAGAGATTTTTATCCTAAGGATGGTCTCTTGCCTGCCCTCAAAAACCTCCTCTGGAGGGGCAAACGGAGGGTGTAGAGATATAATCTGGATCTACATACAGTCAAATGCATGAAAACTAATAGGAAGATTTTCCCGGAATAATTTCCAGTACATTGGGCAGTTGATAGTGATTTTAATTAAGTGCCTTCACACACTACACAAGGTTAGACAAGGCTTTGGTCTATTGAACTTTATGAAGTAGTTACTGCATTTAGATTTTGTAAGGACGTAAACTGCAAGAATGACTCCCCTTTTAATATTGTCCAGAAAAGTGACAATGTGCAGGGATTATTTGTTATTTTGTTTGGCTTTCTTATACTATTGCAGACAATCTGCTACCAAGGCAATTTTTTTAAGCGCCAGAAGCCCAGAAGACATCTATGTTTGACTTCATCATCTGATTGAATAATTTTTTGCAAATGTCATGCAGGGCTTGTGTTGTGTTTGATGATCGACTTTATGTTATTGGTGGTCAAGAAGGTGATTTTATGGCCAAACCAGGATCACCCATTTTCAAATGCTCCCGTCGAAATGAGGTAATCTCACCAGTACATTAATAGTCTGATCGTATAGTCTTTAATTGTAAATGTTTTCCATCTTCATTCTAAGGATTCATTCACTACTGCTGCTACTTCGGTTGAAGTGTTGAACCATGACTTGACTTTGTTATAGAAAATTGGTTTAGGATCAACCTTTCCCAATTCTCACACATCTTTCAAAATTTCTAGTGGACGATTCTGAGATGAAAGGATTTGTTTGCTTGATGCTCTTGGGATTGTTTATGACCACGTAAATTGGACTTTCCAGGTTGTATATGATGACGTTTACATGCTAGATGATGATATGAAGTGGAAAGTGTTGCCTCCAATGCCCAAGCCAGATTCACATATCGAGTTCGCCTGGACAATAGTTAACAGATCAATTTTTATTGCTGGAGGAACAACGGAGAAGCACCCAGAAACCAAAAAGATGACACTTGTTGGAGAAGTGCTCAAGTTTCACTTTGATACACAGGTCTCCTCTTTATCCATTATGTGAATTGCAGAGGGTTCATACCATTTTACATTTAACAACATAACTAAAATCATTCTACAAAGATGTCTGAATGTCACCTTCCTGAATTTTTTATTTTATTTTTAGTTGATCTATGCAGACCATGCCCGTCTTTTCTGTATTTGGTTAGTTTTTAAAACAAAGGGATCTTGGTCATCCGATTGGATCAAGGTCTCACTTTCTGAGGCAAATGGTCTTTTTTTTTTTCTTCTGATCTATCTATCTTAAAATTCATCATCTAGCCAGAAAAGTGACATGTTAAACTCAAATGCCATGAAATACCTTTGTTTTTTTGTTTTGTTTCTAACAACGATTTGTAACCATTACAGAAATGGGAGGTTGTTGGGAAACTTCCTTACCGTGTGAAAACCACTCTAGTTGGATTCTGGGATGGATGGTTATACTTTACATCAGGACAACGAGACAGAGGGCCTGATGATCCCGCACCAAAAAAGGTTATTGGAGAGATGTGGAGAACGAAGTTGAAGTTATGAACCTTTTCACATATTTCATTGGTAAATTTTGGTCCCCATTGATCAAATATAGCATGTACCAACACAATTGCCCCAGATTTGAGAGAGAATGGAGGGGATGAAAGAAATTGACAACAGCTGTATATTCATTTGTAATATTATTTGTGCCTACATTAACCATTTAAATCAGTCCATTTTTTGAGCTTTTTGTATCATTGAAACTGCCCCTTCTTGTAGACTTGTTATCTTGATGCCTTGTGACATTATGAGATGTCTGTCATAGGTACCAAAAGAGAGTTCAGAGAATGCTAAATCAATCCTAGGTTCATGTCTGCATTGCAGGTCAATTTTACTGGATGCAAAAACCAAGAATGTATTGATCAAATGATATTATGAATGATGTCTACCTTGCATTGTGGATCTTAATCCAAAATGATATTCAATATACCTATTTTGCAAGGTGAATATTTATCCACAGCAAAATCAAGATTGACATGCAACAAGTTCTAGTTATATGGGATTTAACGATCCCACCAATTTAATTTCTCAAAAATATAATTACAAAATGTGCTTGCCAAAAACAATTCATGTCTGATGTTCAAATATGTTTTTGTCTGATCTTTCAAAAAAAAAAAATATTCATTCTCCTCATAACGAATAACGAAAAAGAACTAGAGAGAACCAATAAAGATTTCTTTTTCGATTCAGCCCCTGGTGTTGAATACCTTATTCAATATTTTTTTTTATTAAATCTATACGAGTCAATAGAAAAAGAAAATCCATTATGATACATCAAATCCAACTCAGTTATTTATATAGTAAATAGATATGCCATTTCTTGCAATCTCTCTTCTGAGAAATATAACAAGCAATTGGTTGCCACATGCAAACAACAAAAATCTCCTGTGACTTACTTTTTCCCAAATACCCTGAAAAACAATGTTTCATGAACTGTATTCACGGATTTAAGATTCTATAGTCTAACAACATAAGCCGATGATCGACTTTGTATAACAGGATTTATAAAGTTGAGTTACATTCCCATAGGATGTACAAGAAAGAATTGTACAAAACTCACTATACATCCCTTTCTTGCTCTTGAAACTATTATTTGGAATGTTTTGTTACTAATAAAACAGATTTATTACCATCAAAGTTTAATGGCCTGATTCTTGTTAGTTCTTATATTATCCCATATTGGATATATAACAATTACTTGATGATTTCTAATGTCACAAGCTCCCCTGCAGATTTTCATTTCCGCAAATGATAAACTTGCCTTTATCCATCAATTTCCACAGCGCTTTTTTCGCTTCTTCAAGCGTTTCGACTGAATGGTCTGCTTCGAATGACATCCTCTGAATGTTGAACTGCAGCAGAGCTCGGGAAAGTTAGCGGGCGAATGTAAGACCTACGCAAACAGGCACAATGAAAACGAGGAGGAGCATAAGAATGTACGTACCTGTGCTCCTTGGCGGACACGGATATCAGTCCCCTTACTGTCTATTGATATCAGAGCCACATCATCCACCTCAGCTTCTCGGGACAAAAGCTCTTTAAGCGGCTTTGAAAACACAGCGTTCAATTCCTGTAACAATAGAGAACCTCGCTCGCATATTAATGTATTCTTGATTCTAGAGAATGACAGATATACACGAACAATTACTCCGTACATTTTTAACTTTTGGGCATTAACCATACCTTGAGGTATTGTTCACCCCCATGAACAGCAATTTTGTCGGGCTCAAGGGCCTCGTATTCCTTGACATCAACCCAAGCAACAGTTCCAAAACCTCCAATGAAGTATATATCACTGTTGCGAAGTATTCAGTAAGTTATTCAAAGTAAAAAAGAAAACTGCGAACCATGATCGCATATATGGCTTAAAATACTTATCATTAACAGTATGTTGCATGTGTAGGGGATTCACATGTAACGTGTAAGTTTGAATATCAGGCAACTTAGCAAAAAGAAAAGAGGATTATAAACTCTGACCCGAGAACTGTAGAGATTGAATAGTTCAAGATCTTACCAAAGCAAGAGAGATGAGCTTTGGAAGCCTAATACTTGCCAATGCACTAAAATTCAGTTTGAGCATTTTCTGATTCCACGGCTTTTTTTTTTTTTTCAAGGATAAAAATAGTGACTTTTAAACATGTACTAACCTTATACTTTCCATCCTGAAGTAATAAAAATTTGCCCACTGTTGTGAAGAACCTTGTTGATGCTTTGCTGTGTACTGCTTATGAGCCCACTCCTAGGAAAGACGGAAAAGACAACTGTCAGCTTACAGACATCCACATGAGAATTTTTTCTTACAATAAGTGACAAAATCAGAAGAAATACTACAATAAGGATAGGAGTAAACGAAGTTTATTCCACTTCTGGTCATTCGATTATAGTGGCATTCCACTTTTATTCATTAACTTTAAAAAATGTTTCACTTTTAGTTAAAACTGTCCAAAGTGCCCTCAAATGCAGCGGAATGAAGTTTTGTTAAGTTTTTACAAATTGTGGGCATCTAAGATGTTTTGGACCAAAAGTAAACATTTTCAAAGTCAATGACTAAAAGTGGAAAAAAAAAATCAAAGTTGATCAAAAGCAAAAATAACATCATAGTGAAGTGACCAAAAGTAGAATAAACTCATAATAATTACAACAACAAATAGCCTACTGCACAGTGCATAATCATATCTGGAAGAAGACAATAATTTCAGGTATAAAAACTTTAATTACTATATAAAGAATAAAGGCATCCACCTGTTGATCTTCGGGAAGAGGATAGATGTCGCCGAATATCGTTACTCTAGCATTTGACAAGCCAGTCCATCCAGGAACCTGAAAAGCCAAATGATCAAACCAACAAGGGCAACACATAACATATAAATTCTAAGTCTTTTGATATCAAACTGCTAACCTGCACAACCAATGTACACCTTGGTTCGCCTATCAAATTTCGGGTGTGTATAGCTAATGGTGATAATAAAAATATTGGGTCTGCAGAAAAAAATTAAAGATCTATGTCAGAGAACTGCAGAGGATTGGAATAGCACATCAAGTTAGTACATCTATGTTGGAATATCGATGTGCCAAAAGTTCAAGTGACTTACGTCCCATAGGGTCGGTAGCAAAGTCTACAAGTGAACCAAATGGATAACCTTCTCGTCGATGATGCATTTTGGACATCACTGTGCACAAATGAGCAAACCTGGCCTACAGAATTGCAAGATAGAGAAGAGAGTATCGAATTGCTCCAGATTATGCATTTCTTGCCTATCTATCTAATACTCATAGCAAGAACCTTACCTGCTCCATAAGATTGCGAACTGCTAAAGCAGGTTTGTGTAGACCATGAGCCGAGGTTGCACTTTGAACGCCGCCTGATATTGGAGCTCTGAAAAGCCCGGCTCTCGTACCTCCCCCTGCTGTGTTTCCGAGTGAGACTTGAGGAGGCAGCAGCACTTTAGGCACTTCATTTAAATTTAATTCACTTGTTTGTTTCCCATCAGGATTACCCTTCAGAATACGAGAGAGTCCATCACAACAAAGCTGAAGTATCCATTTGACATTTCCACTAAAATACTATATAATGAAAAACCATGTCATTGGAAGTATAAAAACATCAGATTTTCAAACCTCCATTTATGTGACTAATAATTTCTCCCTGCCTGTTAGGATGTATTAAACAACAACATATTCCATCATGGAGCAAGAAAAAATGAGAACACAATACATTACTAAACAACAAAAAAAATTATAGCTCAATCATTATGTTCACATATTTTTTTGAGTACTATTGACTTTGTTACAATGTAGTATTTGTTCATAACTACTTTCTCAACCTACTAAAGCACAGAGAGTCAATATCCCTCCACCGAGGCATAAACCAACAACCTCTATGGGAGTGCAACTTGGTGCCACCAGACCACAAGGTCTTGGCTCAATCATTATGTTCACATTTAGTTAATAAGAATAAGCAAACATGACTAAGAAACAAGTACTTTAGTGTGCTTTTCATTTCCCCTCTAAAATAAAAAAGAGGTAGGGAAGAGAAAACACATGATGCTTGAATAACTTTATAACAATACCCATAACCTATACTTCAAAATCTGACAGTCTCATTGTCAAACAATTCATAAAAGGATTAACAGAAATTCCAGAGTTAAGCTGGTAAGATAAGCATGTCCAAAGATACAATCTTTATAACTCACCCCAGAAAATTTCAGCAAGAATGGATATATATAAAAAGAAGCAGAGGATTCAAACAGAGAACCAAAGTCAACTAAAGCAGAATTCATTTATGAATGCGGCGGCTACCTGTGGAAAAGAAAGCGCTCCTTCAGAATCCAAACTTTCGGACTCGAGTTGATGATTTTTCTCTTCCCCTTCTTTATCATCGTCGCTGCCGCTTCCGCCGGCGGCGGAAAGGCCTTGGCGAGCAAGCGCCGGAATTCTAGAGGCGGAGGAGTTGGCGATGGAGCAGGACACACTTAAACTTGACTTCAGATTGCCGCTATTACAAAAAGCAAGTGTTCTGGGAGATTGGAAGGGCGAATGAGTCTCCGGAAACCTGGGGACGAAATTGGAGCTCGAAATGGCATCCATGGAGGAAGAAAGAGAGAGTGAAGGCGCCATTTCTACCCTATACAGTATACAATCTGTACAACAATATCTATATTATGTATGTGTATAAAAGTCTGGAATTTGAGAGAATCAGAATGATACTGGGAATACAAAGTTGATTGGGAAAGAGCATTATATATTATATTATATATATATATAATGCGTATAATAAAGGCGAAAGCTTTTTGTGCTGCGGCAAAGCGAAGCTTTGCAAATTCCACTGCAGAGACAGCCGTACAGGTTTTTGGAGAAAGGTGGTAGTGTCATGGTGGGACAATTTCTGTTCACCAAAGTACAGCCCAAACATTGTCGGCCCAATTCCAAAAAAATTTGGACTTGTCTAACATTTATCGCATGTTTAATTCGCTGAAAAATATTTTTCTACAAGGATTTTTTAAATTGATAATAACATATTTTACTTTGTTTGGTCGGTGAGAAAATGAATTCTTTTGACCTCCTTTATAGTGTGTTTGATTCATGAAATGAATTTTGAGCGATCAGAAATCATATTGCATAACGAATGGAATAGACAATGAATATAATGAGAATTTCAATCCATTATTTGGTTCGTTGGATGAATCGACTTCTGAATTTATATTATAGTGTTTTATTAGATTAAACAATTAAAAAAAAAATTACAATAAACACTCTAAAGATAAAGTTCCCCTTCATACTAATCTTGTACTCAAGATTTATAATATTGCACACATGTGTGTCTATTATTAGTTTTCAACGGATGTATTATCATGCGTTTTTAAATACACTATAATAATTACGCAATTATTACCGCTTATTATTATTATTATTATTAGAATTATTTCCAATAACTTATATTTCTAAGTAAATAAATTGAATCAATATTTAAAAAAAAAAAATTCATGTAATTTAAATTTAATTTATTCTCAATTCATTTTCAATAACCAACTGGACAGTAAAATTTTGACAATTTAATAACAAATATCTGTATTTTATACTACATATTGCAAATAGTTTATGAACGAAATATAGTGACAGCATAATTAAGGGGCAAAACATGTTATTTTCCTTTCAAAATATTATACTCTCTAATCCGCAATAATATAAAAAAAATTGACTGGAAACAATTTTGCTGAGATAACTATTTGTTAGCATACAAGTTATTATATTATTATTTTTTAAAATATTTTAACATCCACATTACTAGTTACATACAAAATTTAAAATGTACATGTACTTATCATAACAATTATAGAGAAATTAATTTATACTTAGTAATTTAAACAATTTTGTTTTACCAAGTATCTTGTGGTTTGATGACGTTTTTGTTATTATTTCAAATGAAAAGTTACATGTTCAAGTTATTTTTTAATTATTTAATGATTATGATGGTTGTTAATTCAATTACAATATCTTATTTGAAAATTTTATCAGTACCTAAATTTTGTCAAAAAGTTACTGATTAGAAAGAAGAAAAAAAAAACAAAAGTAGTTTCATATGATTTTTAGAGCCGCAGTTTTGAATGAACATTTACATATAAACGGATGCACTTTATAATGTTAAAAGTGATAGGTAAAAGCACATTGCACATATAAATATCAGTAGATACATTGTATAATTTTGCACGGTGCATGTTAAGTTTGAAATATTTATTAAATTATCACTGAATTTTCTCTTTACTTTACCGCCGTTGATAATCTCAAATCGATAGTTAGCATTAGTGTGTAATTATTATCTAAGGCACCATTTTCATGTGATTTGAATTTATATATATATTTGTAGACTTGTAGTTACAATATTGCCCATAGTGGGAGATAAATCTGGAGTGGTAACAAGAAAAATGAAAACAGAGGAGATGCTATTTTTGGTTGGAGTAATAAAGTACAAAAATGGGATTTGGAGAAGTTTCCATAATTTGATAAGAACCCAGGGGCATGGGTGAAATTATCTCAATAAGGAAATAACATAAAAAGTATTTTTTAATCAAGGACACAACTTTTGTCGCATCATCCGAAGCCCTAGAATTTACAGAAAACTCCATTCATCACGCTCGACCCAGTTCCAATCTAATCCGCACCGTCCATTTCACCGATCTTCCCAATCCCCGCCGGCGGCTAAACCAAAAAAGCTTCCCGCTAACGTATCTCCGGTCCAAAATCGTACGGTACGGACCGTCAATTCTCAGTCGACCGCGATCAAATCTCACTGACTTTCTATTCAATGGTATGTTTCCAATCAAACCCTAATTTTCTCGCATCGGTTCTTACCAAAGATTTGTGTGTGTAAATATATTTTAATTACACAAACAGATACTCATTTTTATGTCTATATATAGTAATATAGGCTTTACGTTGTTTTTGAAAACTATGGATTTAATTGGTTTTGGAATGTACACTTTCCTATCAATAGGATGGTTTAGGGATTTTAATGTATGTGCTTATGCATGTGTAATATCTCTGTGAAGTTCAATACAGGTGTATAAAGTTGTAGACTTGGCGTGAAATGGAAGGGATTGGAGGGAGTGAAGATGGGGTGATGCAGCAGCACCCTCAAGTTCATTACCTGCCGGAGCACGATGATCACCATCACCATGGTTTTATGAGCAATGGGAATGTGATGGAGCATGATGAGCATGATGATAATGGTGGTGGAAATGGAGGGAGCGGTGGCAGCGAATGTATGGAAGGCGATGTTGCTGCTGCTGATCCAGGGAACCTGTCGGATAATCATAGTCCGATTGTAGTTCATGGAGGCAATGAAAGTAGTAATCAGCTGACCCTCTCGTTCCAGGGGCAGGTCTACGTGTTTGATTCTGTGTCTCCTGATAAGGTAGTTTGAGATAGGTGCTTCATAAAATTGTGTTTCATGACATGATTTGTCTTTAAGTCAGTTAGCCAATGTTTCAAATTGAGTTAACCGACATTTTTTCTTTGTGTTTCCTAAGTAGTTATAAATCTAATTGAACCTTAAGTGTGTCACAATTTAATTGATGAAACGTTGATCGGCTGGTCGATTGATTGGCACTTGAATATTCACTCTGTATTTTAAGCAAGGTGTTGTTTTTGCTTGTTCCCTTTATTGTAGCTACTGTATTAGTTGTAGCAAAGCATGCTCTTAAGTGATGTTGGGACCTTTTTCCCAGTGTAGATAAGCATTTTATGTTAATAAAACATGCATGCCAGTGTATTCATTAAGTTTTCCATAACAGGGGTTGTGAAGACTTGAATGCAATACTGTAATAGTATAGTGAATAGGAATAAAGGACAAGACACCATTCTCATTTAGGACATCAAGAGTCTGGATGAAACATATTTGGAAGAACTTAGCTGTAATACCCATAGTTTTCTGAGCGGCATTCTGTTTTGTTTAAACAGTGGTGGCATTATTTGTGGCTGTATAAACACCCAAGTACCGTAACTATTGAACTTAATCTTGAGGATGCATCATTTGATAGGTGGGGTTTATGATTCTGTATTCTGCCATTGTTTTTAATTCTCATTTGGCTAATGGATTTGCTCCTCTTAAATTTATTCTTTCAGGTGCAAGCTGTGCTCTTATTACTTGGTGGCCGCGAGGTCCCTCCAACCACCCCTTTGCCTATAACAAATCACAATTATAGAGAAATTAATTTATACTTAGTAATTTAAACAATTTTGTTTTACCAAGTATCTTGTGGTTTGATGACGTTTTTGTTATTATTTCAAATGAAAAGTTACATGTTCAAGTTATTTTTTAATTATTTAATGATTATGATGGTTGTTAATTCAATTACAATATCTTATTTGAAAATTTTATCAGTACCTAAATTTTGTCAA
>CM008339.1:5759759-5771674 GCA_002525835.2 Ipomoea batatas
GGCGGCGGCAATGATTCGTTGATGGTGATGAATGAGGTGAATGATGATAAGCAGGATGGTGAAAATCATCCTGTTGATTAGAGGAACACGGCATTTCGTCGCATTCCCCACAGACGGCGCCAATGATGGTGTAAATGTAAACGGGGGTACGGATTTACACCACGTGTGTTGTTTGGTTGTGTATGATGTAGTGTATGGAGTGTGTATGCATGAGTATGGGATGAAAAGGAAGAGAAGCTATGGCTTCCTTCATGGAGAAGCAGAGTAATGGAAGAAGAAAGGGAGTGAGGGACGGAGAAGATTCCGAATGCCATTAACAAGAGGGTCAGGTCCTTTATATAGAAATAGGACCTGACCCTTCAGGAATATAATATTCCCCAAAGGTCACTTGCCCTTTAACAATTCCTAAGGGACACCCGACCTTTTAGGGGTACAATAATACACAGACTATATACATTGTATTTCTACAGTAATCCCTGGGGTATTTACCCATCAAATACAAACTGTGACCGACTAATTTTTTAAATGAATCAGAATATGACACGTAAGCTTGGGAGTAAAAAATAGAGTAGAAAATGAGAGTATGTGTAGTATTATCCTTTATTTTTTTGGGTGATATAGGAAATCCCTTGCCCACAGTTGTCAAAAGCGAAATTTTCTCATTTTCCGCATTGCAATTGTCAAGGTTAATTTTATATTCTTATCCATAATTTACTATTTAAGAATCACATGAGTTACTCGTATAGGCAATAGAGAAAAACCATATCCTATATGCTATGCAATATGTTTTATCGAAATGACGTTAGTAAAAATTGAATCTACAATCTTAAATATATATATAAGAGAAAATATCATTTTTAGTTCCTCAACTATAATACATGTATCAATTTTGGTCCTTGACTATTAAAAATCTCAAATTAGGTCCATGACTATTCAATTTGTATCATTTTTTGTTCTTGTTCTTGATTTTCTGGTTCCGATCCATTTAGTTTCTTGCTAATAATTCTCCATCTTTTTTTACAGCCTCGTTTTATCTGGATTTTGTGGTGAACGCAGCCGAGATGCCGGCGGAGGACTACTATGATTACATCGTCGTCAGTGGCACCGTCGGTTGTCCACCGGTGGCGACATTGTCGGAGAGATATAAAGTTCTGGTTCTTGAAAGAGGCGGCGTTCCGTTTGGGGATCCCAATTTGATGACCCAAGAGGAGTTTATGGTGAATGCTTGAATTACATTTTTTTTTATTTAACTATCAAAATTTACAAAACTTAAAACTGTAATTATTAGAGCAATCACGTCCAAATTATCGTACAGTTACTTAGTAACAACAATGTTCTAAGTTCAGCTCTCAACATACATTAATCTAGACTGATTTACTTTTTATAATTTTATGAAGTATATACCCTCTTAATGAAGAAAACAAAATTATTTTCATAAATTGGTTAACTATTCCGTCATAGGAAAAAAAATATACAAAAAGAGTAAACGTTGCTAGACCAACAACGGACGTTGTTTCTCTCCGGCACGGAGGAGTGCGGCGGTCTTTCTCCATTTCCTGAATCGTCCGAGGGCGCGGATGCAATTGACGAAGACCATGGCGAGAAGAAAAGCGACGCACACGAGAAGCAGCACAGTAATGAGCAGATGCAAAGCTATCTCCGACGGCACATCTACATTCGGTAGCTCTTCCGCCGTATTGGCTACCGCAATCGTCCATATCATCGCTCCGGCCATGCATGCGAACACCGCCGCCTTCATCGCCGGATGCACACCTCCCTGATCCTCCTCCTCATCTTCCACCGCCACCGGAGGAGCACACGCCGACGGCGACATCATACAATTTAATTACTTAATTTCATCCAAATATTCTACGGCCACAACACATAATTTGTAAGCTACAGCTTCAATAATTCAGATCAGCAGCTAGGCAAGGGAAACTGCAGTGTAGCTTCCGCGTATAGTAGGTAAGGTAAGTGAATTCAAGGCTCCGAAAGTGCGAGGAACCTTCCTTAGCTTCATGGTTTTTTCGGTAGAATTATATTGTAGTCGTCCCTTTCCTATTTATTTCTAGAAGAAATAAAATCACCCCACTCATGAGTCGCTGAATGTCTGAATTGGCCACACGTGGATGTTCGACTTTTAAATTTTAATCAGATGTGATCCTTCTAGGAGGATTTGGATTAGTTAAATTTTGAAAGTTGAATGACTTGGGTGGTTACTTGAATTACAGATGGTAGAAATTTGAAAGTCAAAAGACCATAGGTGGTCAATTTGAAAGTTTAGAACTAAACAGGGCAATATTACTATATTTGGATGACCCTATTACAGTAACTATAAGAAAATAATACTCCATAATAAAATAAGAGTATTTGTTATATTTTTTTTTTCACCATTAAAAAAGACATTTTTTCTAATGTTCTTTTGGACGATTTCAAGCAATCAAAAACCAATTGGTTCACTATACTATGAACTGTTAAGTCGAGATTGGAGGTTGAATCTAGCTTTGATATTCTAACCTAAAATCAAAAGTTAGTACCACTTAATCACAATGCAAGGTTTTAGGCAGCATATTGATATTAGGTGTTTGATTTTTCTCTTTTTTATATAGTCAACTATAGTGCAAAATAAATTGGAGAGTATGTAGTGTGTGTTTAGTGTTCATATATACCAATATGTTGACATTCTCATTAGAACCTAGAATGAAGATAACTTATCATTATTTGTAACATTATTAATTAAAAGTAAAGAAGTAAAAATAGATAGTTCATGTAGTAGATTCAAGTATAAAATAGGCACGGTAAGACTAAAAGGTCAAATTTTAGGGGTTGGATGGCTTTGCTCTTGTAGGTGCAAATATATGAGTAGTACAATAGTGATAATAAGATGTGAGATGAGAAACTAAGAGGGTGTTTATATTGGATCTCAAATTGATCATTCTATGACGACAATATTTTGTAAGTGGGTTGATGTGACATTTTCTAATTGAATATTGTAGTTGGTTAATTAGGTGTTGTCTCATTATGTCTAATTAAGAGTTATGATAGTCTATAAAGCCTAAGCAATTTCTTCAACAAATTTTCCTAGCATGACAAGTTAAGGTTAGATTTTCTTTCTTCTGAGTACTATCAAATCCAGTTAAAATTAAATATTTTAAAAAGTTGTTCTTAGGTTTGAAATATTGAACTTACTTATTTACTGAACCAATTGAACTATTAAATAATCGCATTATTTATCAAAGTTCGACATTGCACCTATGCATTCTAGCATGTCTGTTACGTTGTCTTGTGTGCGCACATGTGCGTTGTTCGTTCGTTTGTTTGCTAGTTATTATTATTATTATTATTTAGTTAAAATCACATCATTATGGAGTGTATATATATGTTACTGTTGTAATCACAAATTTCTCGTGGATGCAACCAAGCTATGGAAGAGATTCAAGGAAACCACCAAAAAATGTGCACTTTATCCCTCCCACACGTTTGAGATTCGTAAAGCCTATGTGAGACACGCCCTTTAAGATCCTCTCAATCTTTGATTTGAAAGGGAAAAAAAATCGTTACTCAAAAGTACAATTTGAGTGAAATTATTTTAAAAAGTCAACTTTAAAATTTTATGATTACTAAACAAATTATTCGACCAACTCGACTATATATGATTACGTACTCTCAATATTGAGATCATTGGTGTTAAGAAAAATCCTAAGGTTCAATGTATGTCTCCCCGGCGTTGGCTTTATAACTAAACCAACCATAATTGAGGAAATACTGTCTAGAAAAAGGGTAACAATATTAGTATGATTTGAATGACAACTGTCTTCAATTAAATTTATACAAAATGTTTTTTTCTTCTCTTAATATTTTTCTATAATCTTTCCCCTTATATGACTTACATTGTATACCCATGAATTGACTAATTCTATCACTAATTTAACACGCCCAAAAAAAAATAAAATTAGCTAATATGAGTTTTTTTAGAATATTCAAGTCATTATGAGTATTTTAAAAATATTTTATATAGTCAAATCCTTTATATTATATCCAAAAAATCCTATAGCTCACAAATTAGGTGAATGCTATATATATAGGTGTGAATAATAATGTTAAAGCACCCTTTCAATAAAATGTTATATAAATTACCATTGAAATTTTGAAAAATATAGAAAATTTTAATAAAAAAGTATGTCTAACTTTTTAATTGCTTAATATAATTATAATTCTATATATTTTGATAGGTAAATTTTAAACTTTTAAAAAATATATAGACATATATAATTAAAAAATAAAATATAAAATATTAGTGGTGTCCATGTATGTATGTTAGCTAGAAAAATTGGTAATTGGATGGTCATCATATCATCAGAGAAACTACAGTTATAAAGGTATGACCCAACAAATAACTGTCACGTAGTCGTAATTCCGAGCCCTCAAATATCTATTGCAGCGGCTTGTGTACTGTGAGGAGCAATGATACACTCTGGAATCATGTACCTACCCCTTATTGTGGTGCATCTTCTCTTCTCCCTGGTGGAGCGTATAATCGGTGCCATAAAGTCTTCCCGTAACTGGGCATGGCCGAATGCAGTCCCGTAACTAGGCATGGCCGAATGCAGTAGCTTAACCACTCGGTTACTATCAATTAGCAAATTATTGGGTTAAATGCGTATATAAATATGTCATGAGAGTAAATATATTTTAATGCCGTCAGTATTTGGCACACCAAATTTGAAATAATATATATTGAAAATGCGAAATCCTAACCTCTAGCCACAGTCAACAAATTTCATCAACAACATGTCAACTCCAGTTATAGAACAGTGGGTAAAAAAAACATTTATACAACATCTGTGTCGTAGTAACTGCATAATTACTATCTCAAAATTCCGTTTAAAACAATCGTTTCGTACTTAGTATGAATTATTTGTATGACATAAAAATTTTCAGAACTGTCGACTATGACGTTCGAGCTAAGAACTATCCCAGTCAGCTGGCGGTCCCCCCATTGAGTTATGTCTTATTATTATTATTATTATTTTTGTATCACACTAAAAAAAATTCCAACCCCTGTTTATGACTCATACTATGTAATTAAATTTTTAAATAATTAATTAAAAATATGTACTGCAAGTCAATTTATGATAATCAATAAATAAATATAAGTTATATAATGAAAAAAATTTATATTCTCAGAAAAAAGTAATGAAAAAAATTTATTAGATGAAGAAAAAATACTAACATTTTCCTTTACCATTTTATCGGCAAAGCATGGGAAGGATAGGGTTTTGACCGAGGAGAAGGATCACACGAAATGACGGATTTACCCTCCCATGAAGAAATCATTTCTGGGGTAACCCAATAATTTCACGGAATACCCGACCCGGACGGATCCTGAATAAAATTCTCTCTGAATTTCTGAAACTGCACAAGAGATTGGACGTTAGCGAGAAGAAGGAAATGGCGTCGAACGCAGCGGTGCCGTTCTGGAGAGCAGCGGGAATGACTTACATCACATACTCCAACCTGTGCGCCAACATGGTGAGGAACTGCCTCAAGGAGCCCCACAGATCCGAAGCACTGAGCCGCGAGAAGGTCCACTTCTCCTTCTCCAAATGGGTGGATGGTAAGCCCCAGAAACCTGGTAAGCACTACTTCTCCTTATCGCTTCGATTCAAAGCAGATCTGTTATCTTATGTTGTTTTCAGATCATAACTTGGCTTGATTTCTTTTCAAAAAAAAAACTTGGCTTGATTTTGAAGATTTGTTATGCTGTGCGTGTAATTTGTGATTTTGGTTGGGTCTATGTGTGTATAGTGACTCTGGAAATGTTGGAGGGGTTTGAATTAGAATCTAGCGTTTTTGAATTTTTTTGTGAGTGATCATTAGCCATGAGTATGGTCTATCAATTTCAAAGGTTTTTATCTTTAGTTTTTGAGTAGTTTCAATGGCTGAAAATGAAGAAATGTTTTAGCATATGCTTTTTGATTTTGATTCTGTGTGATTTGCCTAGTTTGGATACACCTGTACAATCTATACTGATCCACTTATTTTCATCATTCATATAGTGGTAGAATCATCAGCTAGATGATTAAGCTTGTTTCAAGTATAATTTTAAAATTTGTAGGTAATTTCTGTAGTTGTTAGAAGCAATTTTATGTGTCTTATTCAATGCCAATCTTCTTGGGTTGTTTATAAGGCTGTATTAAAATCGATTTCAAGGGTGTGTTAGACCTTTTTAACTGGCTTCAGGGCCTCTTTGCCTCTCAAGTCTCAACTGTCTTCTGCCTTCATTAATCTTCTAAAATGTTTCATACTAGTATAATACTATACTTGGTGAATAATGTTGAGAGTCCTTCAGTATATGTTACTGATTGAATTTGATAATCACATTATTATCAATCTCAGAGAATAGGCAATGAATAAGCTGCTTGTGTTGAAATATAAATTATATTGAGTGTGTGATATTATATCGTCATAGTCAAATGGAGTTGTTGGCAACTGCTTTTAAGGTGTTCTTACCACTCTAGTTCATGAGATAAATTTTGAAACTATATCTTTATAAGGTAGAACTTCTGTTGTGACCGAGTGTAACCTGTTGCCTGCTTGGTCTTGGGTTCGAAGTCTTAAAATGAAAGAAGTATTTGATTTTCTCTCACAATGGTTCAGAGCATCTCAATCAAAGTTAGGTTGTGTGCAACTTAACTCCTCCCAATTATGCAGGGGGATCACACTAGGTCATACCTAGGGAATAGGGATTGCCTAATGGCCTTAGATCTAAATTTGTTCCCAAAAGGTGTGATCTGAAATCTTCACACTAGATTTGTTCCCATACCATGGGTGTGTTTTCATCCTTTTTCCCCTTGCCCTTTTTAATAGTAATGTCTTCTCTGTTTTAGATTGAACGCGGTGTTGCTGTCAGTCAGTTTGTCACTTATCGTTTTAGAATTGTAATTAGAAATTGCTCAAGAGGGTTGTAATAATGACTCCAAAGACTGGTGAAAGAAAATGGAAGGTTAAGACTAGAGAGTGAGGGAGATGAACAGTTTTGTATGTGCCATTTCTCTAATGCCTTTATTAGAGTTTTATCCGGTGCTGGCATAAATGTTTTCTTAGTCTCTTTGTAAGCATGAGCACCCTTGGGTACTGATATTCTTCTGTTTGTTTGCTTCAACAGCCATCCGTTCAGATACAGGCGAAGAATGAGGGTGTTCTCAGGTTGTGTTTGCCAAATAACAGCTTTTGATTGTTCAACTTTGCACTGCCCTGGCACCTTATACCATATGTAGTGCATCACATATTTTGAGTAATAAATTGAGCTGCAGAAGCAGCAGAACTTTGATATTCTGCTCAGAGACATAAATGTAACATTCCTCCCCACCACATTTTGTTGTCGGATATTTGTTTTCTGGTTATTAAATGATGCGATTTCAAAATGTATTAATTGTAGCTTTGTTTTTTCTTGTGGGAATGAAAAATAATCATAATATTCAGCAACAGGGAATAGTACTCTCCAGCATAAAACACAGACCATAGTCCATAGATATTAAAGTAAATAATGATAATCAGTCATGAGCTGCACAGCCAGTTGGCCGGCGCAGGTACCAAAATCCCGCCGTCGATCCAGTGACCTGCGCTCTTCCCTTCCGATTTAGTTTACAATTAAATGTTTATGTGAAAGATAGGGAGAGGTTTTGTGTCTGGGTCTAATTTGTATAACATATTATTCGACACAAAATTTCACTGAACTATTATTCAGTTTTTAATGTCATGTATAGTTTTTGAAGAAGAATGTCTTTTGAACATTCGAGATTCGTTAACTTCTTGTGGGGCTACTGCTACCCCAGCTAAGTTGTTAAGGCAGCTGGCTAGTTATAATTTATAAACAACATCAGCTGGTTTAATCAATAAGATTCATTAACTTCATTTAACTATTCTATTTATAGAATTAACATTTAATATTGTATTTAAAGAAAATCAAAATCTTTCTGCTTACTTATAAATTCAAAATACGATTTAAAAATAATCAAAACTTTATAAAAAATATTGGTTTGTTGCTGTAAAAGAGTAAATTCAGTAATTTTAAGTCTTTGTGCTTTGAGTAACTTAAATAAAGTAATTATGAACAAATAATATATTTAAAAAAAAAGTATTGATAGTAATAAAAACAATCTGTCAATTATAGAACTAAACTTTTTTTTTTTTTTTGAAAACAATTATAGAACTAAACTAAACTATTCAGTTATGAAATTTGCGAATTTACGGAAAACGGCGAGAGAGAGAGAGAGTGTGTTAACCACCGCTACCGCAGCAGCGTCACCAACTGCACCCCACCACCATTGCTTAGCTGGGTTGGCCAACCCAACAAACCCACTCTCTCTCTCTCTCTGTATATTTGTTCAATCTAAACCCGCCAACTAACGCGCCCTCTTCGGGATCGTCTATTTTTCTTCTTCTCCTGCTCCAATCATTAATGGCTACAATTCCTCTCTCACCTCCGCAGCCTCCTCTCGCGCCGCAGATCTAACCCATTTGATTGCAGCATTCTGTCGTCAATCGCGCGCGCATTTCAGCCCTAGTACTTCGCCGCATTAGCAAATCAGTTGAGAGTGATTTGGCGTTCATGGCTACCACCTTGAAGTCTTCTCGGTCAAGGTCACACGCGTCGGGGATGCCGGCAAAAGGGAGCACTAGGGATGCTGGAACCAACCTCGAGGAGAATCTCAACATCTTCAAATCCGATAGTTTCGACGCCGATGTTTATGTGCAGTCCAAGTGTCACTCATTGAATGAAAAGGTCCTCTAATTTTCATTAATTTTTGTCCTAACTTGGTTTGTTTTTTTCATCAAATGTAGTATTACCGTTTTAATTTTTTCAAAGCTTAGTACTTCGATTCAAGGCTTGCTAAAATATACTCTACGTGTTATAAGGAGAAACCTTGATTTTGTGTGTGGTTTAGACAATGCTGCTCATTCTCTGTTAACCTATTAAAACTGCAAGTGTAAAATGTGATTCCCAATTCGTTTTCTGTATGATGTTCTTGTATAACATATTCCCTGTTTCTGAGGTTATTTAAATAGCCTCTGATTTTGACCTGCTTATCAATACAGATTGCAAACTGATGATTACCATGTCATTATTCTTTTGACTAAATGGAAATTTGTTACACAAAGGCCATTCACTCTACTTAATGCAATTTTATTTCCCATATTATTAGTTTTAAGGCGGATACCCCAGACATTTTGTTATGTCACGCAAGTATGTGAGAGATGCCTTTTTTTGTGGAGGTCGAGGATAAATTCTCAAGGGAAATTAATCTAAATGATCTTTGGCTTACCAACAATTACTCCTAATTAATTTGCTAATAAGAAATGCACAAGATGGTGTACCAATATTTAAAATGTTCAAATTCATAGGGTGACCAATATGTATAGCTTTTAGTATTGATCTGGAAAAAGAGATGTTAAAATGGTCTAATGCGATTTGTATTATAGGGAGGGTACACCTTTGTACACACGTGGCTATTCTCCTTTGTGGATCAATTAAGTATATGCTTGTAGATGTCATTGAATGGTCGATCTTTCAACCTTTAGTCAGCTTATCTGCTTTGTAACTGTACATGTGGATAACATTATTGTAATCTATTTGCTTCTAGAGCACATTATATCTGAATTACAGATCTATTTTATTTCCGTTTTTATCATACGGCAACAAAATTAGTTAAACTTGCCTTTTAGGCAGTAAGCAAGCAAAGAGGTTCAGCAAGTTCTGTTTGATTCTGCTTGGCCTTTCTTTCTCTGATCAATTTAAATTTCAGTGTCATTCCTATATAATGATACCTGAAATTGGGGTTAGTATGTTCATAGTAACTAGTAAGTGAAGAGATATTTTTTTCATGGAATGCTAAGAAAGATCTATCTATCCAATTGTGTACTGATTTTGATACCAGGATGTCTTTCTGTTTTCAGGAGATTAGGCAATTATGTTCGAATCTTATGGATCTGAAAAAAGCCTCTGCTGAGGAGATGCGCAGAAGTGTCTATGCTAACTATACTGCTTTCATCCGGTGAGTCAATTTTATAGCTGTTTTCACCTCTGGTTAACTTAACCTCCTTTTGGTTGGGAATGAAATAGTATACACCTGCATGTAGAAGACATGAGATACACAATCTGGCTCAGTAAATACCTCATTTTGGACATTTCTACTCATCACAAACCCTGTTCTGGGTTAATAAACAATTGACTTATTATTAGTTCAGGTGGTACTTGATGGTGAAGATCATGGTAATGCATTATGAAATTGAATGGGGAAATACAATAGCCTCCTCAGATTAGGACTAAGTTGCATTGAGCTAACATGCATCTGGCATATGCAAGGGCACTTAATTTACTTTTACCCTCACTGTTTCAATTATTTACTGGTAATTCTGACAGACATTCTTTTTTGCTTCTATTTCTTTGTCCAATTTGCAATTGCAGGACATCAAAAGAAATTTCGGATTTGGAGGGTGAACTTTCATCAATTAGAAATTTGTTATCCACTCAGGCCACTTTAGTCCATAATTTAGCTGAAGGTGTTCATATTGATTCTTTGTCTGATTCTCTTCCTGATTCTGCCACCAATAGCAGTTCCAATGATGAAATAAGTGAACCTTCAGATATAGAGAACTGGTTAACTGAGTTTCCTGATCACCTCGATGTTTTATTAGCTGAGAGAAGAGTAGATGAAGCCTTGTCCAGCCTTGATGAAGGAGAACACATAGCTTCTGAAGCTAAAGAAAATAAAACACTAAGTCCTGCCCTGCTTTTAATACTACAAAATTCCATTACTGAATCTAGGCAAAGGTTAGCTGATCAGCTTGCTGATATTGCTTGCCAACCATCTACTCGTGGTGCTGAGCTTCGTGCTGCTATTTCAGCTCTTAAGGAGCTTGGCGATGGTCCTCGTGCTCATAGTTTATTACTCAATGCACATTCTCAGAGATACCAGTACAATATGCAAAGTTTTCGTCCATCAAGCACATCATATGGAGGAGCATATACTGCAGCACTCTCACAGCTGGTATTCTCTGCTATTGCTCAAGCAGCCACTGATTCATTGGCTATTTTTGGAAATGAGCCATCTTATACATCCGAGCTCGTAATGTGGGCTACTAAGCATGCAGAGGGTTTTGCTCTTCTTGTTAAAAGACATGCACTAACTTCATCTGCAGCTGCTGGAGGCTTGAGGGCTGCTGCAGAGTGTGTCCAAATAGCTTTAGGGCACTGCCAATTGTTGGAAGCTCGTGGTCTTGCACTTTGCCCGGTGCTTCTGAAGCTGTTTAGACCTAGTGTTGAACAAGCACTGGACGCTAATATAAAACGTATTGAAGAGAGTACTGCTGCTTTAGCAGCAGCTGATGATTGGGAACTTAATTATCCTCCAACTTCCCTACGTCAATCTTCTGCATATCAGTATAAACTTTCAATCAGTGCTCATCGGTTCAATTTAATGGTTCAGGTAAATGCTTTCCTCTTTATTGCCTAAGAAAAGAAAACAAAATGGAAAAAGGAAACAAATAACTATAAAAGGAGGCCTAAGTTACACTTACCTTCCCCATTGTTTCTTGTATTCCTTTCATTTAAATCAAAACCTTGCAGAGTTTTCATATTCATAGTGTTAGGATATTGATAGATATCTCTGGATTTCAAATAAAGTTTGCCTTCCCTCTACCATATTGTTTGTTAGCATGTAGCTATAATGTTATATGTTTCCAGACTTTTTCTATGTAGTGTTCTTTGACTTAATTATTATTCTGCAATAATTATACTTTTTATACTAAAATGCTGCTATGCTTCCCTTTGACTGTCCACTAAAAAAAGAAATGAAATGCCATGATACATGTTTTATTACTATAATCATATGTTGAAAGTCAGATCTTAT
>CM008339.1:5925846-5939004 GCA_002525835.2 Ipomoea batatas
CTTTCTTTAGAGCTCTGTATCATAATTTGTGTGATATGGGAAGGTTGGATGGTTTTGGAGGAGTGGGACGCTCCTCAGTTAGGGAGCTTTGTGTACGGGTAATGGAAATTGTATATGAACAGCTGATACACATGATTTTATACCATTATTTGCCCCACGATTCAGTAGTTTTGTTGCTTATTTCCTTTACCTTGATACATTTAATGCTCGTTTGTGTGTTACATTTGATCAATCTTAGTTTATTCGCAAATGAGGAGCAAAGGAAGGATTTTCGGTCATCTCGGAGAAGTTTTCGAGACATAAGGAATCTACCCCGGGACGGAAAGGAGCAACGGAGCACGAAAGAAGTCAGAAGAGGACCAGGAGGTCGCCTCACGGCCGTGATGGCGGCCATGACCCCCACCGCGAACAGCAGTTGGCCACGGCACATCACGACCCCGATCCCGGCTGTGATGGTGGCCGTGACCTAGCTGCTGTCCAGTATTTATTTCGCGATTTTCCTGTATTTTGGGTATTCCGAGCCCTAGTTTAGTTCAATACAATTTTTTTCCTTCTTTTGAGTTTTCCATAGCATAGAATAGAGCAGATTTACATCATTGAATTCTGTTACGAGCTAGGAATTATTGTTTGGATTGGAATTACTCTCAAGATTTGTTAGTAAAGTTCTCTCTTTTATTCTTTAGATTCATTGCTATGATTTCAGTATTTAATTCTTGCTTTGTTTATTTACTTCAATCATGCGTGAGTAGTTCGTTAATGGGTTTGGATTAGGGATTTATTGTTAATCTTGATGTTCAAGTTGTGATTATTGCATAAAGGGATTGAATCATCCATATCCACCTAGGGTTTATGTTGAATTGGGTTTGTTTTCTACTTGTATTTGATTGATAGCCACAATTATTTGCTAGTTTAGGAGAAGGATTCATTACAACGAAAGTTGGATGGAGACTTCGAGCCTTACCAATTTTAACCTAATTTTTCCTACTATGAGAATAGGGGTAATTTGGGGGCTTACAATGCTTAGGTACTTAAGTCTATGTTTGATGCATCACGAAAGTGGGACAATCCTAGCCTAATTTCGTTTATTGATTACGAAAGTAGCTGAATTGAATTCTTGTGTGCATTGCCCATAATTCCCTAGGTTGATTCTTCTTTCCCTAATTCTAAGGTTGTTAGAACATCAAGATTGCAATTCCCCTAATCTGACACATTCCTTTTGCAATAGTTAATACTTTAGCCAATTTATTTCTTTTAATTTCCTCATTCAGTTATTAGTTGCTTGGATTCTAGTTGAGTTCACGTACTCTAGTGTCTAGTATTCTTAATTCATACAATTACGTGCCATAACCCCAATCCTCAGCGGAACGACAATTCACAATTTCACACCCATATTTACACTCACATTTATACTCATCAACAGCACTACAACTTAGCTAATTTGTGTGATATGGGAAGGTTGGATTGTTTTGGAGGAGTGGGTGGCTCCTCAGTTAGGGAGCTTTGTGCACAGGCAATGGAAATTGTATATGAACAGCACTACAGCACTGTAGGTCCATTTGAAGGTGATGCACACATTACAGTGCTCTTGGATAGGCACACATTACAGTGCTCTTGGATAGGAGTGATGATAGAGCTCTGCGATACTGTCATCTTCTTCTCCTGATCAAGGTTTATAAGAATTATTATACTTTACTCTCCCTCTTGATTTTTTGCTTCAAATTCTATTGTGCTTGCTAATGTGAATATGCAAAGGGAGTGCATATATGATCATTTTTTTGTGCTAAATGTGTCAGTTTTGGAATGTTTTAAGGATGCATCTATAGCATGGTGGTTTTAATTAAGTATAGCATCTGAAAGATGGAAATCTTATTCTAAATCTTGAAAAGGCATGCGAGTTGCATGCCTCCATTTAAAAGTTATAAAACTTAGAAGTTGTTGTTACAAAAATATCTACTAACTGCAGAAAGGTAGAAGAAGAGAATATAATAAGTAGACGTATACAAGTACAACAAATCAGTACATCAATAACAACACTGTTAAATTCCTAAGAAATAAATCCGAAAATAACAATACAGAGTAGAAAATCCAAGTCGTGTATTACATACTTTCCTTAAAACCGATTCACTACCTCCCACGGGTGCTAGAAGCGTTGTAGTGTCGGTCTCCCAGGATAAAATGGATTACAATAGTATAGTTGAGCACTCAACCTATACTATTTTCAGCGAACTAGAACAAAGTTGAACACTTGGAGTACGAAGAAGAAGAAACAGCACTCTTGTTTTTGCTTTCGCACTCTGGTTTTCTGGTTTGGGATGAGAAAGGAAGAAAGACAGATTATTTTCGAGTAGAGTAAAGAGAGCAAGGTGAGTGTACTGTGTATTTTTCGGATGAGCTGAAGAGATAATAAATATCTCTTAGTTGAGACATATAGTAATGGGTACACTACTAATCAAGATAATAAGACAAAAGCCATAATAAAGAATGTTAAACATTTCTCTAACCAAGACTCAAAAAGAAGAGGGATTCCTTTTGTCTTATGGAAAGCAAAACATTCTAACATTGGGAGTTGCTTTATTTACAAAAAGAAAGAAACACTCCTTGGTGGCTTTGGAATGGTGTACTGGCGTGGGAAGGGAATGCAGCCTCCATAATGCTTTGTTCCATCCGGCTTTGGGGAAATGAGAAGCACAACAACAATAAAATATTGGAGCACATGTCTCCAATATTATTTAATCACCTCATTTCCGGAACAAATTCTAATATGGAAGCTTTATCAGCACATTTCAATGTTTTCCGGTTAACAATGTAGAATAGGTTGAGAATCAATATCTCATTCACCTATTAAATATTTTTGACCCACAAATATTTGTACCACAAAATATTATTAGTCAAAAATTTCCAACAGTTGTAAGAATCTGCTCTCTCCTCTTTGTTAAAGTTGAAAAATAAAAATGAAAAAGTTGTAAACAATGTGCCTTCCCTTGCTTGCATTGTTGTGCTATTCTGGTTGGTAGTGGTAACTGTTGTCCCTACTACTACCAGAGGCAAAGCCAAATAATTTGACTGATTAATATTTAGGCTCTGTTTGGTAAATAATCAGTCTATCAGCCAATTTTGGCTTATTTGACCACTATTAGTTGTTTGGTTAATAAGCTTTTTGTAACTCCAAAATGCTAAAATTCAAAAGGCTACACAAAGCAGCCTTTTCAATTAGCTTTTTGAGAAAGAAATTATACCAAACAGCTATCAACTAACAGCTAATTTATCAAACAACTTTCTACAATCAGCTAATATTATCAACAAATCATACCTTCTAACCCAAACAGCCAACCCAATCAGCCAATAACCATTTACCAAACAGGGTCGTGTTTGTGGTGAAACAATGAACTTACTGCACACTATGCTCTTCTGTTTAAAATAGAAAAAAAAAATAAGGAAAGTTTAAAAACAATATAATGTACTTCTCTCTTGCCTCCATGGGTTGCTTTGTATGCTGGATGATAGTTGTTTTTGTGTCTACTCATGGTAAAAATGGGCTCCAAGAGTTATGAAACCTTTTCTCTTAATTTTGTCAAATGAGATTTGAGAGTAAAATTAGATTTGAAACCTTTTTTTTTTCTTCTCCTAACCAGTAGTTTCTATGGTCAAGTTGTATAGCGTTTGTGTTTGAATTATAACTTTTCTTGCAGCTCAGGAATTTTAATGCTGGTGCTTTTTACCTATTTATTAGATCATGTGTGTTTTGACAAACTGACAAAATGCTTTGAAACATATTTTGTATATAACAATCAAATTTAAAATTCATATATTTCCTTTAGTTAAGCAAAAGCTTCCAGCACGGCCTCTGGTTATATGTCTATTTACTATTTGCAAGTGCTAAATTAACTCCTTGGTCTAAAATAAAAAGATAATTTGATATATAAAGTTTTTAAAATTCTTGCATTTACTATTTTTCTCAATGCTCCATTAAAATCGGATGGAACCTGATAAAAAAAAATGGTAAATGCAAAAAATTTTAGGAAGCTTATGTATTAAATTAGAGCTTATTTTAAACCAAGGAATTAATTGCGCAAATTATATGGTGGACCATGGTCCACAATGCATTGTGGACCATGGTCATGGTTGATAGTTCAGTTGTGTTGAAAGGATACTGCAGTTGTGTTGAACTGATACTGCAGTTGTGTTGAAAGGAAACTGAGTTGTGCGGAACAGAGGTCGTTCATCCGTTCAACACCACTGCAGTATCCATTCACCACAATTGCAGTATCCGTTCAACACAATTGCAGTATCCGTTCAACACAACTGCAGTTCCAGGCAGATTAAACGTTCTCTATTTCGTCGCAATTGCAGTTTCATTTCAACACAACTGTAGTATCTGTTCAACACAACTGCAGTATCCTTTCAACAAAACTGCAGTATCAGCCATGACCCATGGTCCACAATGTATTGTGGACCATGGTCCACGGTATAAGTACTGAATTAATTGAGCACTTGCGAGTAGTGGATAGACCGACCCTTCTATTTTTTTTTTTCATTTTTCATTTATGCTTTTGATTTTTTTATTCAATTTATGGTTTTTTTTATTTATTTAAAATTTTGTAGAGATATTTTTATTTAATTATGAGTTTAATTTCTTGAATTAAATTTATAAATTATTTTTAAAAACTTTATTTCGTAATTTATTAAATTATATTTATAATCAAAATTAAAAATTATAATTATAAAGTTGAAATTATTAATTATAGAAAAGTAAATAAAATAATATATAGATGATATGTAGGAGTGGGAAGGAGCCACAAAATGGGGAGAAAATAGGAGAAGGATTAAAGAGAAAATAGAAGAAAAGATTAGAGGGTTCGCGATGTGAAAGAGTTGGGCCCATAAAATTGGGAGAAAAGAGGAGAACCATTGTAGATGCCCTAACACTATTATTATTATTATTATTATTATTATTATTATTATTATTATTATTATTTTCAATTTCAAATTGAAAATTTTCATATTAAATATAAGTTTATAAATTGATGGAAATTTTATAGAGTTGATGGTGAAATTGATTCATATGAAATTTTATAGAAGATGAAATTGAATTGATTCAGTAAATCATAGGGTCTAGCTTGTAGTTATGGAAAAATTAATTAAGAAGACCAAAATGTGATGTATGTTTTCCTTTGTCCTTGTGTTACATCTTAGAAAATTGAATTGTGACCGTTTCATTCGATGATGAGGCATGATTGCAATCTGTTGGATATTTATATAGTAATGGAAATTAATATTTTAGATAGACCGTCATGAAAGATTAAATAATATTTAGAGCTGTGGAATTATAAATATTATTTTAATTTGGTAAAAAGTAAATTGAAAAATATGAATATTGCGTACGGTTGGAACCAAAAAGTACAATGAGGCATAAATACGAGTGGTTGAATTAATAATTTGTATGTTGAGTTGATATGCACGAATCATTGTTCAACAATTCGTTGCTTAACGATTCGGTGGAAAATTGATTTCATCAATTCGGGTAGAATTGCTCTCCTCGGGGTGAATTATGTATGCATTCGGATCCTTCGGCTGAGGAAATGAAGTCAACTTTCGAATTAGCAATTCAAATATGTGCGACTGCACTATAATATGTACATATATATATTTAATATTTTATTTGCATGGACCCGTGCATATAAGATATTAATATATATGTTTACTTAAATATTTTGCATGAGTACATATACGTGAGTACATTTCTACTATATTCCCAGGCAAGATATATATTACGGAGTATTATTTAAGATATATCTGGTGGAAGCTGGAGTTTTGAACTGTCCATAATTTCCATGTAACCTCTCTAACAGTCAAAAATATATAAATATTTTGGAGAGACACCTGAAAGACACATACAATTAACTTGTTGTTTACCAAGATATTTCATAGTCTTATAGTTCTACAGGAAATCCTTAATCAAAGCAACTTAATTAAGAATTTCATTCATTTTTTTATATCCCATAAGATTAAATCTTGAACCTTATTGTTCTTTTTAGGGAGATTTAAAGCTTATAGGAAAGTGATTACACGCTTGAAGATATTAAATGATCTAATTTTGTTCCCTTGTTCTTGGCAAATTATATTGTGGACCATGGTCCACAACATGATCATAACTGATACTGTAGTTGTATTGAACGGATACTGCAGTTGCGTTGAAAAGATACTGCAGTTGTGTTGAAAGGAAAGTGCAGTTGCACGGAACAGAGACCGTTCATCCGTTCCACACAACTGCAGTATCCGTTCAACACAGCTGCAGTATCTTTTCAACACAACTGCAGTATCCGTTCAAACACAACTGCAGTTCCAGATGAATGACACGGCCTCTGTTCCGCACAACTGCAGTTCCTTTTTAACACAACTGCAGTATCCTTTCAACACAACTACAATATCCTTTCAACACAACTGCAGTCAGTATCAACCATGACCCATGGTCCACAGTATAAGTACTGCTTGTTCTTCTATATTTTTGGTGTATATCAAATGTATTACAGAATACCAGCATTTTTCTAACACAATTAGCATTTTCAAAGAATTTTCAGTTAGAAGTGGTGTTTGATGATTTCAGGAAAAAAAATGTAGTAAAGGTTGATATATATATATATATATGAAAACAGTAAAGGTTGACATTAAGTAGCAATTCAAAGTTGTGATGTCATAGTACGATTTCTGCCCTGCCAATTCAAAATTTCAAATGAGTTGTGCTGGTTGTATGCAGTTCTTGCCACAGAAGAGTTCATTAGAGTTGAACATGAGACACCATATAGATGTAACAATTTATGCATAATGTAGCGTTCGAGCCATTTTTCTATACACCTCTTAGGTTAGCTATATCGTTCTAGAAATTTCCTGCACTAAGTAGTCTAATACATAGTTTTCCAAAATTTGTAGAATTTTTTGAAACCTTGTACATAACACTAGTGACCGTAGAGAATCATAGAATCTTCTACAATATTTTAGAACCCATAAGATTGTATAGAATTTTAGGGAGGGTTATAACTATAGAATACAAGTAGATCTCTACCGTCTAAAAACCCCTCAAAGGAACTCATTTTGTAACAACCCCAACAATAATAGTCTAAGAATCAAGTTCGGAATAAAGCTTACCAGTTGAGAAGTGGATCTTTTTTATTTTTTATTTTTATTTTAAGGATGAGTCTTTGATGAACATATAAATGTTTATAAAAGTCAAGCCAAATGACTCAAACTCAAGTAAATCAAGGCCAAAAGGCTACCAAACACAACAAATAAGTTCTCAAATCATAGGCATAAAGTTTTCCCCAACTATTCACACATTCATCTCACACAACACATACAAAAGCCCTTAATTAATAACATGCTCATTGCCCTACACCAGAGGATGGGAACGATGCCCAAGTAGTCAAATCCAATATAGCTTCCAGCCACCCTTTGGGCAAAAGCCAGTGCCATCGTATAGATCTCTGCATTTTAATCCCGAAAACCTTTACAACATCTACCCTAAATAATAGCTCTCTCGAGGGCTCTGAAATCAAGCAATGGCTCCCTCCCCTGTCACCCTTAACATCCTAGTCAGTCTCTCCCGTGCAGAACTCTGCATTTTAACTGCAAGAGCCTTTCTAACCCGGATGCAAAGTAATGGTTCACCCAAAGCCTACCGCCAAGATATCTTCTACATCTAGAGCATGAAAATAATGAGTAAATATAATCAACATGGGTATGCAAGTCAAGAAGTGGCTAGCTGCTCAAATCAAAACCAGCGTGCAAACTGTTTTCATAGGACCTCTTGTGTCGTGGCTTGGGGCTTGAAGAAAAGTTGGAAAGAGAGAAGGTGGAAGCAAGAATGGAGCCAATTACCTTGGCGGATTTGGATAGCGCAGGCCTAAGGAGAAGAGGTGATGCTTTGGAGGATGATGATGATGATGGTGATGATGAGGAAGAGCAACAAGAGCAGCAAGAATGAGCAAACACCGTGCCACAAGGGATGCCAAATGTCAATGTCCACAATTATATTTTTTTTAAACCGTGACAACATGGGGTTGTTGCAGGAGAAAAACTTCTCCAAAATGCAACAACACCACATGAGATTGTTGCAGGAAAAAACTTCTCGAAAATGCAACAACACAATTTGTTTAAAACTAAGGCCTTAAGTTTTTATTTCTTAAAATCTGTGCCAACAACCGGGAAGACCTTACAACTTATACACATGAATTGTTAAAATTTAGAGTTATCACATATCGATTCGATTTGTTAAGAACTCGTTAATTTCATGTCTTTATGAAATTTGCTTATTAATTAAATTTACTATATTAATCCGTTACAAGCTTCTTAAAAGCTATTAGTACAAATTAATTTATTACTTAATTTAGATTTCTGTTCATTTTTTTGATCCTCGAATGTACTCTTTCACATATGGGCTATGTTTGGCAAACATAGTTGAAAAGGTAGCTGAAAACTAAAAAGTTATAAGTTCGAAGCTGAAATATGAAGAACGGTTAAACTAGCTGTTATGCTTAAAAGTGTTTGGTAAAATTAGTTTTTTGATAAAGCTGAAAAAATGTAAAAAGACTAAAAAGGACATTTTCATACAATTTAAATAGTTTTAAATTTAAATAGGTTTGTTTATATATTAAAATATAAAATAATGAAATCAATATATTTTAATAAAATATAAAGTAATAACATATATTTGAAAATATATAAAATAAAACAAAATGTTTATAATTCATAAGATTAGTTCATACAAAAATCAATGTTCAAACACAAATGTCAAATTGAAATTACAACCAAACATACTGAAGAGAAAAAGTCAAAATGGTTTAGCCAAAAAGATTTTAATTGGGAAGGGTAAATGATGTCATTTCTTTAAAATAATAAGGTTAAAGATGGAAAAAAAAATTAGGAAGCTACTAGCTTATTTTGAAACGCTACCTTAGGTAGCGTTCAAAAAATAAGCTCTTATTTTAAGCTACTGCTTATTTTAGGAACATTACCAAACAGAACTTATAGCTTATTATTAGCTTAAAATAAACTATAAGCTTCTAAATAAGCTCTGCCAAATAGAGCCATGGTCTTTGACAACCAATTTAAACCTGTAAATTAGTGAGAGTTATTAAGATATGGGGTCCTCAACTATTACAATAATTTATTTAAAAAGGTTAGATGGTTAATTTTTTACTGGATTTAGTCCCCTAGGCCCTAACTAAATCCACTAGGCCCTAACTACTAAAACATTATCTTGTTAGATTATCTGTTATGTTTGTCGTAAATTAAACATAGGACTTTTTTCTTTAAAAAAAAAGTAAATCGTCATAGTCGAGGGATCCCAACTATTTTTAATATTTTCATGATTCTCACACATTTTATATCTTATATTTTTAAAAATTGTTATTCTTTTTTTTTTATCATATTTCATGCCACGCTTCCCTACTACCTAGATGATAGACAATAGTGTTGGTCTCGAATATGTATGATAAATCAAAACATAAATCAAAATAACAAGATTTAATTTTAAGAAATAATCTCAACAAAGGTGTTGATAGTAAATATGTTACCGGAGAATAATTGTGTATTGGTTCATAAGGAAGTGCCGCTGGGGGAGAAGGAGGCGACACCGTGGATGAGGAGGCGACGCCGCTTGGGGATGCGACTCTACTTGAGGAGGCGGACGCCCTGCTATGGAAGGCACCGGGGCCGCCTTTCTTTTGTAATGTAGAGCTGTGCCTGAGATTTGGCCTCAGCTCTCAACAAGAGCACCAATGACAGTAAATGTTACCAGAGTATAATTGTGTATTGGTTCATAAAGACAATGTTCAGTACAATGAGCGTTTTGTATACAAGAGTACATGAGTTTTGTACAATAGTGTTTGAGGACAATGGTGTTGTGTGTTAGAAACCAAGTCCCCCCTTCTCCAACGAGACTCCTCTTTTATATCCTCAAGCGCCAACGACTCTTTGAGAGTAAGTAACGGATGCGTAATGTTGTACTAAGTGTTACTAATGATGATAAGGAGTAACTCCTCTTCAATGTGTCGTCTTTGTGTAACGGGTGACTGTTTGTTGCCTTCGGGTCAGTGCTGGTGATCCAGGTCGAATGCTGTTTGCCTTATTGCTCTGTCACTATAAGAAAAATCAAAGTTGCGTGCAATGCAAACTTTATTGAAATTGATTTGCTACATCCCATGAGTGATAGGAGTGTTGTAGCATCAAAAGAAGATATGAGTTTTTCACACGTGAGAGAGAGTCTCTATGTTACACAATTCAAACTCTCCCAAAGAGGAAATTTATATACTAGTACAAACTTACATCATTTTTTCAATATGGGACAAAGGATATTATAACAAAGTCTTCTCAACTTCGTTTTCCAACTAAAATTCATACACTTTTAGAATCAATTTCTTATTTACTCATTATTATCTGTTTTGAGTGTGTAATATATCAAATTAAGCATTCCAACTTAAGAAAATGAGAATTCACTTTGACTCAACTCAAATTAGATGTGAATCACAATCAAAACTTTGCTTCAATATGACCATTTTACATGCTAATTTTTTTTTAACAAATAGTTCTTGGTTCCCTCATAAACTACTTCTCTCCATTTGCCCATTGATAATTTCATCATTTCTTCTTTTATATATATTTTGTTTCATCAATTGATTGATTGTCCGATGACATTGAACTCAAAGGCAACAATCACTCTAAGCTGTAAAAAAAAAAAACATAGGCCCTGTTTGGTAAATAATCAGCATATCAGCTAATTTTGGCTTATTTGACCACTATTAGTTGTTTGGTTAATAAGTTTTCTGTAACTCCAAAATACTAAAATTCAAAAGGCTACTCAAAGCAGTCTTTTCAATTAGCTTTTTGAGATTAGAAATTATACCAAACAGCCATCAGCTAACAACTAATCTATCAAACACCTTTCTACAATCAGCTAATGTTATCAACTAATCATACCTTCTAACCCAATAAGCTAACAACCATTTACCAAACAGGCCATAGTGAAATCGTTATAGTTTGATGACAACCGTTCCATGCGTACATAGGAGGGAGAGTCCTTTGGGCCCTTGCCGGCACCAATTGCATTATAGCAATGGGTTGCACACTATATTATTGCATCAAAATTAGAGGCTGATTCATATAATATAATGAGATTTCGAATCCATGTGCATACATTAACGTCTTTAGAAGAGTTGTCTTTGAATCGTGAATCGTGTCGAGTCCGACTAAATTTCAGTTACATTTGTGTACTCGTGAATTTCAACTAAATTAATCGTACATACGAGATACAATTATTAGCACAATACATGAAAGAAAAGAAAAGTTAACACCAGCGGGAGCCCATCAATTATTACGATTTACTAAAAAAAGTTAAAATTTAATTTTTTGCTTGAAAAGATGACTTTGTCCTTGGGTTTGACGGACAACTAATGATAAACATAACAGAGGACATAACAAGCTAAGGTAACACTTTACTATTTAGAGGACTAAATTGAGCAAAAAATTAAACAAAAGTTCTTTTTTAAGTAAATCGTGATAGTTAAGGGACTGCAGATGATATTTATATTTATTAAATTTATTTATTTATATAATAATAAGGTTACTCGTTGATCTCATCAAAATAAAAAAGAGCAAATACCAATTTTGGTCCCACGACTATTAGCAAAATGACAATTTTGGTCCACATGTTTCATTTCTACCAATTTTGGTCACACGACTATTGTTTTAGTACCAATTTTCATCCACGACTATTGTTTTAGTGCCAAAATTTATCGCGCCGGTCACCCATCCGTTTAAAACGTGAAAAAATCTAAAATTGTTAAGCGTATTTTCATCATTTTCAACTTAATATCTTAATTTGAGTATGAATAAATGGATTTAAGTCCTAAAATTGATCAAAATTCGCAATTTTCCTCCTCATTTTACCTTAATTTGAGGAGGAGAATTGTGAATTGTGATCAATATTAGGGCTTAAATCTCTTTATTCATGCTTAAATTGGGATATTGAGTTGAAAAGAACGAAAATACCTTCAAAAATTTTAGATTTCGACACGTTTTAAGCAGATGAGTGACCGACGCGATGAATTTTGGCACTAAAACAATAGTCGTGGGACCAAAATTGGTACTAAACAATAGTCGTGGGACCAAAATTGGTAGAAATGAAACATGTGGACCAAAATTGTCATTTTGCTAATATTCGTGGGACCAAAATTGGTATTTGCTCAAATAAAAAATCAGTGATACTTTGATTTGTGGTCAACCATTGCATTTATGAGCCATTGGAATAGATTATTATGAAATGAAGTTTGGGGGTGAATGTATGATAACATGAAAGAATGAGGGTGAGAGTGAAAAACTAGCCACAAATTTTCACGTGTTTTGTTTTTTTCTTTTTCTTTGCGCTTCCCTCCACATCTTTCCGAACCAAAATTCCCTCGCTTCCCTCGTTTTCTGCTTTCTCTTCCACCCCCACACCGCAACCAAACCCTCAAAGGCTCAAACCCTTCACCGCACTCCACTCTTCATATCTGTAAAACCCTTTGTTCATTTCTTCTACACTCTGCATCCATCGCTGATTGAATCGCCATCTCCGGCGCCAGAGCTCGATCTTCGGATTTTTGAATAATTTTTAAATTATGTCTGGAACTCCGACCAGAGCGGCGGCGCCACCGCCGGCTCCGTCGAATGCACCGCCCGCTAACGGAGTTTCAGGAGGCCAGATCCCTAGGCCAACCAGGCGCCACCTCGCCTTCGCGTCCATGAAGCCGCCGTTTGTCCCTCCCGAAGACTATCACCGATTCTCCACCCCTGGTGGCGATGTTGGGCTAGCCGCCGGGAACAATCACCAGCCTGAGGCTATTATAGTCAAGTCCCCCGTGAGTTCCTGTTTGGTTCTTATGCATTTCGTGTTTCGATTTTTTGCGGGGAGTTTATTTGTTCAGTTGGGGTTTTGTGAATAAATTTGAGTGTATTGGTCCGTGAGGAATGCCATAATTTCGGATTAGATGATCTTAATCGAAGTAAGATTTGACGAAATTTGAAATAAAATTGGAATTTCCTTGTCATTAGATAACTGCATTCTAATTGGCTGATTATAACACATGTCCACTGCCTCTTTACGGAAGATAGTTACTTTTGAGCAGA
>CM008339.1:5966545-5978920 GCA_002525835.2 Ipomoea batatas
ATTTTTTTTAAAAATAAAAAAAAAAAAAAAAAAAAAAAAAAAAAAAAAACACCCACACACACACACAAAAAATTATCAACGCCTTTTTTTATCCACGTTAAAATTAATTTTTTAACTATACCATTATAATAAGTTCTTAGACCTAATATTCAAACTATTTTTTGCAAATATTAAATTTGAGTTTGGTATATGTCAATTCTTTTTTCGAAGGGAGGGGAAAACCCCGAACTAGACATCTAGCACACTAGTTAGAACTCGACGTGCCACGGACCCATTATATCTTCCTCGATGGCAATTGTTAGCCCCGGAGAGGGATTGGCATGGCCCCTCCAATCAGACTCATGAGAAACACAAATGCTTGCAAGTCGATCCATCACTATCTCAAACTGCGACGTCCTGAAACGGCTAAAATTTAAAATATTTTTAAAAAAATTAATAATTTTCTGAAAATCTTTTTCATATTTTTAAATGGACCCTTACTTATTAAAGATGTTCTTATAATATAATAAAAATATAAATGTACCTTATGTGAAACATTCATGTATAATGATTGATTTGTGATTTGTGATTTGTTACAAACTCACCTCCGGCTCGGGCTTTACCCGGATTTGGGGTCTGCTTTCTTCACCAACTTCCTTCTCTCGGATCAGGTTCTGCCCAGTGCCCTATGCCCCTATTCCCCGTATCGGGAACTTAGCGTCAAAATTCTTACTTGTATCTTTGTTTGTATATTCTATTTGATTGATTTAATTCAATGTTGTTCCAACCCCTGTTGACGATCATCAAGTAATATGCTCTTCGTGTTTATGATAATTTCGCTATCCACTGCCTGAAGTCCTTAATAAATGAAATGTTATCGAGCTTTGTTATTATTATTATTATTATTATTATTTTATGGATCTTAGTCAGATTGGAATTCATTGTGAACAATTGATTTGTGCTTGTAGTTTTATTGGTATCCATTTCTTATTGGATTCTGACTTTCTTTGTTTAATCTACCTAGTGATGAGTGTATACATAATGTATGTCAGTTGAATAGAAGCAGCTACTTTTATGGGTTTCTAAATGCTGCTTTGGATAACATGCTGTTTATGTTGCATAATGGGGTAGCTGAATGAGGTCAGACATGGTGTTTATGTTGTGTAATGGGCTAGCAGAGTGAGGTTAGCCAAGCTGTTTATTTTGCGTAATTGGCTAGCAGAATGGGGTTAGATGCAGATATAGATGCTAAGGGATCAAGCTACTATACAATTGCTTGTTCTCAATTGAGAGCAATAAGATGATTATGACATTATAATATATAAACAATAAAGACGTGGACATATAGGTGAGATCTTTGGTTCAGGCATGGTTTGTTAGTATCAACTCCAGGGTATGATCTTGTGAAAAGTGAATATTTTTTATTTGCAATATTTTTCTTTTGAGTTATGTGGGAACTTATGGACAATGAAGCCTATCTAAGTTCTTGATTTCCTCAGCTTATTACTTGTTGAAAAAACAGGTTTTGAGATTCTTGAAGAGGAGGCTTTTTCCTCCCCTTAAAATCTTCTTGTTTTAGTGTTTGCCTCAATGTCTATTTTTTAAGTAAATAAGACTTAAGCTAGTTAAGTAAATGGTAGAGTAGAGATTGAAATGAAATTCGGCTCATTGAGAATGCTGCGTAAAACCGCACTAATCAAACTAGATACACAAGTTAAATTAGTATTGGTTTGATGGGGGTCCATGTTGCAAAGGGAGTAAGCCGTCAGATCCTGACAATGGGTTGAAATTTGTGGAATATTCGTCTAGAACTTATGCCTTTTCCTTTTCTTTTCAAGTCTTGTTCTTGTCTTTGGTCTTCAAAAAAGTATAGCTTGGTGTTTAATGTTTTGCCTAAGATTTTGTGTGGTTCGAATGCTTTGGTTTTCTTAATTTTGCTTGTGCCCATCTCTAATTTTTAGGAAATTGTTGTTGTCTTGGATTTAGGGGCAATGTGATTTATGGATTTGTAGAATACTAATACTATGTTTTGCTGGTGCTGTTTTATAACATAAGTTGCACAACTTCCTTATACTAGTTCTGTTTGTTGTTTGAACAGACAAAGTAGATTACAATGGAATTAGCAGATAAAGCTGTTGGGATGCTTTTAACTGTAACCAGCTTGTCCATTTTCACATATTATACCTTCTGGGTCATTATCCTGGTCAGTTGCTGGTTTGATACTTGCATAAATTTTGGCACATGCTTTTGTAACCTTTTAACAAAATGAGTTGCGCGTTTTCAGCCTTTTGTCGACAGTGACCATTTTGTGCACAAGTACTTTCTCTCGCAAGAATATGCCATTCTCATTCCTGTATTTACTGGTGTAGCACTTCTCAGCTTCTTGAGTATGTTTATTGGATATGTGATGCTCAAATCCAAGAAGAAGAAGAAGGCATGATACAATTTCAGCCTGACACACTCACTATATAGCTTTTACAGTAGTTGAAATATGCGTTCCCATTTCTAATCAATTTTGCTAAAACGTGTACATTCCGTAGCTCTCTACGTGCTTTTATTGTGATAAGTTTTTGGTATATAAACCCCATCCATTCTAAACAAAACTTTCTGTTTAATGTCTTACATAGTTGGTCTGAACATTGCATTTCTGGGGGGAGTTAAGTTGGTGAATACAGTGGATACTCTAACCATAAAGGAAGGTTTGAGGTAGAGTATTATTGACAGGGATCATGCTGTATGGGCCAAAACTTTTCATCAAATTACTATTTGATGTGATAATAATAGTATATTTCTGTAACAAAATTTGGGTTCAGCCAATTTATGGCAATCGATGAATAAAAAGAGTTTTATCACGGTGAAGATTTTTTGGTCTTTGTAGTTTTATCCTATAGACAATAAGAGTTCATACTTTAAACAAGTTCATTTAACACAAGAGTGAACAAGTAGTAGTTTCTATACAAGGAATCATAGAAAATTGATCTCTGATTTTAAAAAAAAAAAAAAAAAAAATGTTGTATGGAGACCGTCATGACTATTCTTTAAACTTTCGATGAGGGTGACCATTTGATTATTTTCTAAACTTCTGACGAGGTGATCATGGTCGCCCATTGTCTCAAAGTTGATGAGGGTGACCGCCTTCCTCTCAAAATCTAAGAGGATAATTGTTGTTAAACAACCCTAGCTATCTTGTGGTACCACATAAAGATTGCCTCTTCTTAAATGTAGGTTAAGTCATTATCACATTCAAAGATTATACTTCAAGTGCACTATTCATTCAATTTAAAATGTCTATTTGACATTTTTTTTAACAAATAAAGGTGCTATAAAGAGTTGGGGAAACTGTCCAACAAAATAACCTAATATTTTGGTAAATGGTGAAAATTATTCAAAAGTAATCCGACCACCCAAATAGAAGAAATAGAAGAGTAGGTTACCAACATGTTTTTTTAAAATCTAAATTCTTACTTTAATTAGAAAATATGGAGTTTTTATTGTGTCCAGAAATATACAATCAAGTGCAAATCTTAAACTGAAAACTTAAACAAAATATACAGAAATATAAATTCTTAACATTAAATAATTCCAATTTACATATTCACAACATTCAAAATATAGTTTGGCAAAACTGAAAACTTAAACAAAAAATTGTGAAATTTTAACTAATCAAATAAAACAAATTTTCAAAAAAAAAAAAAATCAAATAAAACAAGTCTAATCAATTTGATTGCCCTGAGTGGTCACACCTCCTGATCTAATCCAAAAATAAAACAAACCTTAGAACTCTTGTCCTGATCTCTATGTTCTTTTCCTGATGATCAAGTCCACGAGGTTTTTCCTGATGAAGATGCTAAGAAAGAACCGTTTTTTTTTTTCACACACGTGCAGACTTGAGAGCTTCATCACAGTTAGGTCTTTACTATTTCCAGAAGAGGGAGAGAGTCAAAGTCAACTAACTGAGCCTTAAGCCGCCCAGTCAAACCAACATGTAGAAGCAGCCTTCCTTTGACAAATTAACAAAAGAATTAATGCGAAGTTGTAAGGTGGGTGATATGTTGAAATTTGCTTGGTCTGTAGTTTGAATTCTTCACCTATTTATCACCATTCCCCCCCTCTGCAATTAGCTCAACATTTCTGAAAAAGTCTACATATTACCTTTCTTCTGGTACTATAAATTCAAGAAAATTCTTTGGGGTTTTCTAGAATCTCCTAACATCTCTAAATCTTCAATCTTGATCCTGGGTTTTGCTCATACAATTCTGTTGTGTTCCCAAAAGGGAAAAATTCTTTCTGGGTCTGTTTGGCATTTGAAAACCTCAAAAACTGAATCTTCAATCTTGATCTTGGGTTTTGCTCATACATTTTGTTTCTGGGTTTGTGTGGCATTTGAAAAAAGCTCAAAACTTTTGAAGCTTTTGGTGATTCAATTTGGACTGAGAAATGGGGGATGCTTCAGAGCTTGGTGGGCAGCTTAATGAATCAGTTGTTCTAACAGGAAAAATCATGATGGGGGCAGGCATTGGTTTGTTCTTGGTGGTGGCAGCTATATTCTCCATCCATCTTTACACCAGATGGTTCTGGCGCCGCCGCCCGGACCTCCTTAGCGCCGCCGTGGCCGCCGCCCGGCGGGACGACAGTCAAGAAGTGGCTATAAGAATAGCCCTACGCAAGGGTCTGGAGCCCTCAGTGTTGAAGACCATACCCGAAGTTGAGTTTTGTTCCCAAGATTTTAAAGAAGGGCTGGAATGTGTGGTTTGTCTGTGTGAGGTCTGTGAGGGTGAAAAGACTAGATTTTTACCCAAATGCAACCATGGGTTTCATGTGGAGTGTATTGACACATGGTTTCAATCACACTCCACTTGCCCTCTATGCAGAAACCCAATCTCAAACCCTAATTCAGCACAACCAGCATTGCACCCCATCCCTGGAGTTGCAGCAGCTGCTTCTGCTGAGGCTCCTAATTTCCCCACCAATGTGTTGTATTGGGGGGACGAGGTTCGGGTTAGCACCCTCGGTCCTTGTGTGGATGAGCCTCGTCGGGCCGAGGCGCCTTGTTCATCTTCAGCTGCAGGAAAAGTAGGAGCAGGAGGTGCTTCTGTTAGTGCTAGGGCAGAGGGGGTGTTGGTGATTGATATTCCTAGGCAGATTGTGGATGATGATGATCAAGAATCGCCTATGATCGCGAGATTGAGGTCTCTGAGGAGCCTATTGAGCCGGGGAAAGAGGGTTGATCCTGATCTTCGTCCTTGTGGTCCTAGTGTTAATATAGATGTAGAACAAGGCGGGAGAAGCGAAAGCTAATATTGGTGAACATAATTAATTGGATTCAATATACTGCCCTGAAATGTATAGAGGATTGGCGTTTTGGGACATATCACATATGGTCATTCTTTCTGGTAGACGAATGAAGTCTCCAGTTTTTATGTTCGGTGATTCTATGTTCTTTGATTCTTGATGCAGGTCAAAACTCGGTGCTTTGATCTCTGCATCCTGTATAGATGAATTGTAGTGGTATTCTTTATCGAGAGCAGATGAGCTTCTCCTACAGGAGTGTTCGGTTAAGCTCTCTCCGGTGTACAAATCTCACACTGTGTATTCTCAACCTGTTACATTATATTAATCATGTGTTTTATCTCCAACATGTGCAATACAATTATACAATTTTTCTTGTTTTGGTTCATTCTAGGGCAAATGTTTTGTCTATATTTTTGAATTCTTTAGGCCTCTGCAACCGAGAATGAATATTGGGGAAAGAAACAGATAAATCTTTGGTTATATATTCTAATATAACCGAATCACATTCGAGTTTTCTGAGTTTTTCATGATAGATCTGTTGAGCATATAATATAAATGTGCAGTCCAACTATCAGCTTAGGTTTTTAGTTGAGGTGAAGCACATGTTTCAATTAGATCACAGCACAGCATAATTCTGGTACCTATTTTCCTATGTAACCAAGTACACAGGTCCATAGGATTGAACATCCTTGGAGGTGTTCATCTTTTGGAGACACATATATGGCACCTCATCCTCCTCTTGGTTGATCCCGTTGAAGTGGCTCGTGATCGGGCCCGATAAGGGCTTCCAAGGCCTTGCACCATCCCCGCTCCCTCGCACCAGACCAGAAACACAATCACCCCTCGGCCTGGTCGCCCCGTGTGAGTTCTTCGCTGCTTCTTTGCTGTTCTTGTTCCTTTTATCCCGCTTTAACCATGAAAACAATGATCTTTTCCACGACGGGTTTCTCGATTTCCTCTCTGCAGATTCTTCGAGATGTGGCGGTTGTGGTGTTGCACCGAGAATGTCTTGGCCTGCATGCTTTCTTGCTTCTGACAAGAACTGGGTAAGAACATATGATTTAATTTGAATTATTATCATCAAATGTAGCATAGCAGATCAACTAATTGAACTAAAATGTTGATATATGATGAAAAAAAATGGGATTTTTTTCCTGGATCAAGAACATACCTGTGCAAAATCTGTATGAGGATCAAACTCATTGCCACCACAGTAATCTTGAGGCTCAAATTTTGGGTATATGGGAGACCTATTCATACTTTTCTGGCACCAAAGAACCAAAGAACCACCCAGTTTCAGCTTAAGAAAATGCAGGAAACTTCACAGGCCTAAACCAGAAAGAATTTCTGCAAAAAAAAATACAGACAGGGAAATTTAAGGAGCAGAAAACTGTGCAATTAACTTCCTAATGGGGAAAATCAAGAAAAGATTGTGAAATTCATTTTGTGGGGTGCAAAGGGGGAAAGGCTAGCTGTTATGATTTGTTCATAATGATGGTGTAGTTGAAATTTTTAGCAACTTTTGCAAAGGGGGAATGGAAGTTGTGTGAACTTTTTAAGTAGGGCAATAGTGTCACCATCTGGGTTCAAATGCCCCAAACATGTACTCTTTCATGCCAACTAACCAATCTCTAAATGGTAAATTGGAAAAAACCCTAAACACCACTTTGTTTTGCATTTTTTTTGTTTATTGTATACCTAATTGCCTACTGTTCACTGCACTTGGGGATAGCTGTCTTCTCTTCCACGCCAACAAAGGATGAATTTGACCAAAACCTAAAAGGTATATTTCAATAAATAGTAAAAAAATTTACACTAACGGACGTATTTTTTATATCAAGTACAATTATATGTTAACTATTTGGTTTAGCTGTATCAAATTGATAAGTTAATATGATTAATTGTAATTTTAATTTTTTTTTTGGGTATAAATTAAGACTATTTTCTGTGGAATATGGAAAAGTAATTAAAGTTTATCCAAGGCAAAGAGTAAATACGAGAATTACAGCCCGTTTGGTTCGCTGGAAAATATTTGAAGGAAATGGAATTCAAATTCCATGGAAAACAAATTACCAAGAAAACGGATTCCACTGTTTGGTTGGTGGAAAAGAAATTACTGGGAATATGAATTCCATTGTTTGGTTGAATTTGGAATGGTAAGGAATTATGAATATAAAGACTAAAATGCCCTTATTAATAATAGTGATAATATATATACATATGTAATTAATAACTTTTGTTGAGGGTAAAATAGTCCAAGCCTTAATATTTTCTTCCCACCCTCTATGGAAAACAAAATACCTACTCCTACCAAAGAATTTGTTTTCCTTAGCTTTTGGGAAGTGGAGTTCCATGGAATTCATTTTCCATCCAACCAAATAATAGAATTACATATTTTCCTCATCTTTATGGAAAACATTTTCCATGGAATTAATTTTCCATCCAACCAAACATGCCATTAATCTGTAAGATTCGTATCCCTATAGTTCTGATGAATGGTGACATTTCATGGATTACTTTATTTTAAATTAATTAGTAGGTTAAATATTGGAGAAAGGGGTTTTCTGTGCCGCATTTTAAGGAACCACAGAGTCACAGACAGGCCTTTTGTCAAGTGTTCGTTTTTCAAAGGTTGGACCTAAGACCTACAGACTTCAGTCCCCAATAAAGGGCTACCTGAAATTGACTTTACCTTAACCCAACAAAATTTATTATTATTTTTATATAAAAAAAAAATGTGTGAGATGGTTTCACATATTTTTATCTATGAGATGAGTCGGGTTAAAATAAAAATATAATACTTATACTGAAAAATGTAATATTAGTTTTTTAGAAAAATATTTGGAGTAATACTTTTATATTTTAATTTAAAAGTATTATATTTTATTCAAAAATATTTCACTTTCTCTTATAAGTAAATAAAAAGTTTATTCTTGATTAGTATTACATTTTTATATTGACACATCTTACAAATACAGATCTGTGAAACAGTTCCACTAAAGAGCAACTCAATTTTATAATATCCAAATTGTAATAGTAAACAAATAGAAAATCTGACTTTCAAACAAATTGTGTCTATGTTACTATAAATATAAAAACAGCAATTTTTTAAATAAATATTTACCATTTTATTTTTTATAAGATATTATTACCTCTTTTATTTAAAAAAGCTCGGTGCCCCGCCCATTGGGTTCAAGAGATTTTTAAGAAGATAGGATAGGATAGGATAGGATAGGCATGACTTGACTGGGAGCAGTAACAATTGATAATATTCTTAATGTTCTTTCAATGTCTCTTCTCTTGTAATATTAATAAATTTAATAATTGGTAACATAAAAATTTAGTATGCGTAATTCAATTTTTATTTGATTAATTCTTTTTTATAAGTGACTAATAAAAACAAACAAATTATAAAAGCCATAGCTGTGTACAGCAAGCAAACATTTTCAACATGTAATTTTACATTTATCAACTATCAAAGCACCACATGGAGCAACGGGCAGACACGTATGGTTTCAATTGAATCATGTGCTCCATCCCCCTAAAAGTCTAAGCTGATAGTTGGACTGCACATTTATGTTTATATTATATTCATGCTCACAGTTTCATCCTTCTGAGCATTAAGGCAGCAGCACTAAACGGCGCTCTTCAAAGTATACATAATCCAAATATTATTGCTTTTGGGAAGCTCTCTCGTGGATCAAAAGTCGAGGTCTCTCTGATGTTGGACTCAAATTGGATTTTTTAAATTTCTGCTCTAAAGTTACAGTTTAGACTATTCTTATGTTGGCTCAATTACTCGTGCCTGGAAACTTTTTATTAACTCTATTGATAGCTGCAAAGTCTGTTTCATTCATAGAGATAGGAATCACTCGGCCCATTCGCTTGCCAAGGTCGATGGAGTGTCGTTTGTTAATTTTTTTTTATTTGGTTGCTTTCAAAAAATTAAAAATAAAAAATAAAAAATCAAAGCACAATCAAGATTCCTAAGAAAAAAATGTTGGAGACTAGGCAAAGAAGCATAAAATAGAGTAGAGAGTTCTACTATGTATTCCCTCACTTCTACTTCGTGATGTGTCAATTGATGCTCGTGATGTGTCAATTGATGCTTAGCTATCTTCATTATGTGGTTCCAATGAAAATGTCAACATCAAAATTTAATGAGTAAAAGTCGAGAATAGAATTTAAGAGTAAAAGTGTAGTATTTTTATAAAATAGAAGATTACTATTGGCCAAACAGTTACTTATGAATACTGACACATAACTTGTGGAGCCAAAACCACCATGAAAGCAAGAATAATCACATCAGATGATTGCAGGAGAGATCACTTTTCATCTCCCATGCCACCATATACCTATACAAACACCATCTTGGTTATATAAGACCTAGGATATAAGTGCCCACAAGTGGAACCCTTTCGGACTTTGTTGTGTTGTGATCCTGAGCATCAAAGCTGAAGCAAAGGCAGAGCCATTACGACGCCAAAAATTGAGAATAGCAGCAGCAACAGCCAAGTCGGGAAAGATTGTTTTCTTCGGTTAGCCATGTGTTGTGGACGATCCACTCTATTCAAATCTTCGTTTGTAGGATTACTATGTCCCTCTAGTAACGGGCTGGAACTTTCCATTTGAGCTACCACAGGTGGAACCTGCTCGGGAACAGGCTGTGAAGCAAGCTGCTGCTGTTCATACTTCTCCACGTATTCTGGAAACAGCTTCCTAAAGGTTGGGCTGTATAAAAAGGAAAAAAGTTGTGATTTCAAATGGCTAACTTAAATACATGTAGAACGATGTAGAGTACAGCCAAAATAACTATACGGAACATTCTCAAAAAGGGTCTTCTAGCAGGGGATTATAAAGCTCAAAGCAATCATCTAATACAAACACAGCATATGTAGCAAGGAATTTGGCTCACTTTTTACAATTGTAAGCAAGAGAAACCTTTGCGAGTTTTTCTTTCTCAGCAATTGTTGTTGTTACACTGCCTGTGGTTGGACTATTATCCATCTACAGTGAACATATTAAAGGAAAACACAGCTAAAGAGGAGTATGGATGCAAAAGGTAATCTCTGTAGATAATTTCAACTATATCAAGCAAAAGGTAAACATACCATGAATGAAAGCAGCCCTGTGAGAATGCTGCATGTGCAATAAAGAGAAATCAGCTATAGAGAAGGAACAGCAAACAGAAAACTAAAAACTGCAATGAAAGGAAGATAACTTTTGTTCCGTCATTTCCTAGTCATTACCTTGAAACAGACCACATTGGATTCCAACTCTCTGGGTGGACTGACAAGTAACATATTGATGCAATGTGAGTCATATTGAAAAACAATATATAGAGTTAATTTCACCTGGATCACTTCATGTTTCTAACATTCTTGACTGGACAATGTTTAGTTTCAAATATTACACTTGAGGTCCCCAGTTCCAAATTTCCAATTCTAGTGATCATTAGAAGGTGCCTCTTCGACAATGGATATTTATTCCCAAGTTACCTAAGTAGGCTTCTCCTGAAATGTATAAATCTGCAACTACATGCAATCTTTAGCATCTATGTTCATCACATGCAAACTTCTTTAAAGCAAAAACTCATTGTAAAATAAAATGAAAAGTACTGAAAGGAGTAGAAGGTTAAGAAAAATAAATTCGGACTGTTTTAAGAGTACATAATGTTTGAAGGAAAAAGATGCTAGAGCCAAAGTATTCTCTAATTTTGAGGTCAATTATGTTATTTTCATCAATACTAAATACAGAGTACTCCCTTTTTACTGATTTCTCTCTCTCTCTCTTTACACAAACACACGCATAGGGTGAAATGGTCTTACATGTATGATAGGGACCTCAAGTGTAAGATCCGAAACTAGAAGGGATCTATGTTGGGTTTAACATAAATTAGGGGTCCAGATGAAATGTACCGTAAATAATTTAATTGACAAGTCTTAGTAACTTAATGAAGACTTACAGTCACTCATAGACAGGCATATTTTCCTTTCTGGCATAAATCGTCCATTTGGAGTTGTCATTCTTCAAATGTAAAAAAGTAGTGTAAGTAATAAATCAGCAAGTTTTAGAAGACCCAAAATCTAGCACTAACAAGACTATAACTGATGCAACAATTCAAAAAATTTAAAGTGAGATTTCGAATACTTGATTCCTGGAGGTTTATATGGATATTCTGGAGGAAACTTGATCTTTCCATAATAATATCCACCTGTGAGTAATTCAAGTTTGATGGAAAACACCGAGAGAACAAATATTAGCTGAAGTAATATAAACACAAAATAAAGAGGAAAATTTAATTGTAGGAGGTAAAGAATGTGGATGGAAATCAGATTAACTTGCAGCACAATACTAGAAACAAACCTGCAAAAGGTGTTCCTTCACACCCTTCCAATACATAATCTGTAAGAAAACAACGAATACAAGGGAAATGACAATAAATATTTGATGTGTCACTTTATGGATAAAAAGCCCTGCAAAATTTCTTTTCCAAGGAAGAGAGAGAGAGAGAGAGAAGACTCCTTCAGGCTAGCCAAGGTTAAACCCAATACCCAATGAACACAAACACAATACTTACGCCACTCAAGGATGTCACTTGGAGATGGCCGGGCCACAACGTTTGGAACAGGTTCCTGTAAAATTCATAGGACAAGCAATCACCTTTAGAGTATTATAAGTTTCTAAACATATTGACTAATGACTGGAGGGTCCTGAAGATGATCACAGCATACACTTTGATAATAGTTGACATAAAGTGGGCATCCAAATCCTTTTGAGTGCATGTACAATTGTACATAGGCACGGTGCCCTATGCAAAGTGCACAGATAATTCAAAATTATGTCACTTTAATATAAATGCATGGATCATTGGATCCTTATCGGTTTGACTAACTGGCCACATACTTTTCTTTTTTTGGACCTGGTGGTACACTGGTACTTTGATGACAAATTTCAAGTCACTCCAGAAGAAGCATTATAAAAATCACAGATCATCAAACTTAACTTCTCCTCTACATGCAAGAAAATCTAGAAATAATAGTTGTATGCCTCGCAAATCTGACCTAGGTTAAATTTTCCAGGCAACAGGGGAACATGAAATAT
>CM008339.1:6078605-6089665 GCA_002525835.2 Ipomoea batatas
AAAAAAAAATGATCTCATTTCAAATAACATCTCAAACACACAATATTACCCTTTCATCATATTATAAATTGTACTAGTGATTTGGTATTTTAGCCACCAGTGGACACTTGAAATTTGAGAAGCATGCACTAGCATGTGATTTGGAGTCATGCTATTTTTCTCTTTTTGTCCACATTACAAGAAATATGGTACTTAAGCCCACTTTTTGATTTTATTGTTTGGGACCATTCCCCATGTTCTTAACCTCTACACAAATCACAACTTTGTTTTGTCTAAGTGATGCAGTTACCCATGTTTCTTGTCTACTTATCTAGTAAAACGAAATTACATGCTTCTTCATGTCTTTGGAGTCCTATGTATCAAGGATTAAAAGTTTGCAAAAATTTATTTCTCGTGCAATACTATACTCTCATTTTTTACTCATTGCTGACCTGCTGACACACTTCGATTCATCCAAAAAAAAAAATAACAAACAAATAGGTCATAGTTTTTATTCCTTTTCTTTTTTTTCTCTAATAAAATCAAGATATGTGGTAAGTGTTTTAGTCCCTCAGAGTCCACTTATCATTTCCCTACTTTCTGTTGCAGCTGAGAAAGATTCGGAGAAATGCATGCAAGATTGTGGTGGGAAGAGAACAGAGCCAGGATCCAACAACAGTATTTATGACAAGGCGGTTGTTTGCATGAGATGGAGAACTTTTGCACTAAACCATACTTTTTATTTATTTATTTTTTATTTTTATCAGAAATAGATTTTTGAGTTCTGCAGTTGTGAGTCTGTTCATCAGTGGCGTAACCTTTCATTGCCTGCCAGGCTCTCTCTTCTACGGAATTAGATTAAAGTTAATGGTTGGTGTGGTTGGGGAGAGGGGAGTAGAAAGTGTTCTGAAGAAATCTAATAAGTTTTTCATCATAGTCCATAAAAGACATCTAATTGCAGGCATTTCTTGAATTTTTTGAAATAAAGTTCTTAATTTAGTGTATTTACTTACATGTCTTTCATTTCCTGAAAATTAAAATATTGATCCTGTTCTTTTCTTCTTCTTCTTCTTCTTTTTTCATTATTACGTAGTATTATTATTGGAAAATCCTGTTCTTTTATTGGAAAATTAGATGAAGAAAAAGCTAATTTCACGAGTCGTCTTCTTTTATTTATTTATTTATTGAGATATGAGTTTTAAAAGCATTATCGATGATTATGTGATTGTATTGGTATTTAGATTTTATTAGAAAGGGATTTTAGAGTCTAAAATATTAAGTTATTGTAGGCGAGTTTTTGTATAGTTCTTTGTTTGGTTGAAGCACTTTTCTAGAAGGGTTAACGGATTTTAAAATTTTGTGAGGCCGAGGGCTTGAAGCAAAATTTTGATAGTGTTAATGAATTTTGTAAATATATAAGTTTTAAAATATAGGTTGTAATTTTTAATCACAATCAGACACGTGATAATAAGGTAATTATTATATCATTTATTATTTGAGTACTGAATTAATAATTATTTTTTTTTTGAAAACACTGAATTAATAAATTCTTAGTACACAAATAATATATTTTTTCAATATATTTTAGATTGATGGTTTACAAGGTGGATTATTCATCATTGTCTACAAAATAATTTGCCATTTTTTTTTGAAAATCAATAATTTGCCATAATAAGTGACTTGATTTTGAACTTTTTTTTCCCTTTTTCTTTAGGATAATGATTATACTATGGATTAGGGTTTTGATTTTGAACCTTTCTTTTTCCTTTTTCTTTAGGATAATGATTATACTATGGATTAGGGTTTATATTGCTTTGTGAACCTTGGTTCAACAATTATGTGTATGTAATTAACACATTTTGTACTTGCAGTTAACAATTTGTGTACCTGTAAACAAATTAAAGGTTCATGACATAATAATTTCAGACACATAACATGATAATTATAAACACAAATTGTTAACATGTTATATGCGTTAACATATTATGTTGGTCAACATGTTATATGTATGCAATTAACATATTTTCAAGTTTTTTCTTTTTTTAGGTTAATGACATATTTTACTATTTATTTATTTTTTAAAAAATTGAAGTGTAATTGAACTTTTTCATATAATTTAAAAGCCTATTTGAATTTTCTCTAATTTGTATCTAAATGATAAAGGGGTGTTGATTTCAAAAAAAAAAATAAAAAATAAAGGGGTGTTTGGTAAATAGTTGTTAGCTGATTGGGTTAGTGAGTTTGATTAGTTGATAGCATTAGCTGATTGTAGTTGGTAAAATTAGCTGATAGCTGATTATATGTAAAATGACTTTCTCAAAAAGTTTATCAAAAAACATACTTTGAGTTACTTTTTAAAATTTAAATTAATTATAACTTAACTGTTAGATTTAACCGTGTTAAGGAAGAATTTTTTTTTTAAAGAAGAAAAAAACTTAAAAGATGAGGAGTAACATTGAAAATTATTTGTATTAATATAAGAAAGAAAGTCTAAAGTACAAGTAATTAATTCAATCTATTACACTAACATAATTTGTATTCACATTATATCCCTAACATTATTGCCTTTGTTATATTTATTAGTAGATATATGGACCATACTTAGTGTCTTTATATTTGTCACTCATAAACTTCAATACTAAGTAAGTTATAATTGGCTAAGATATGAAATAAAATAAAAAAAAAAAAAGGAAAAAAAAAACTAATTAGAACTTGTGAGAGAGTGACCCCATGCATCCAATTTAAGCACTGCCATGCAATGTTGGAGTTGGCGAAATCGATCCAGTGAGTAGGTGCGCATCATTACCAATCACCTCAATTCCACTCCAATCTTCCCAATAAACCAAAACAACTCTCACTTACTTTAACCTTCTACGTCTTTTCTTTTTCTTCATCCAAACCCAACCAAAACAAATTACACTATGATACTAAATTTAATGATGTGTTAGTTTTATTTTAACTCAGATGTGTTAGTTTTATTTTAACTCAGAGTTGAAATATACGTGTATGTTTTGTATATATAATTGTAGGTGTTAGGATCAAACTTATACCTTTGCGTTAAAAGTTATAGCGGCCTAGCGGATAATAAATGGGTAATTGTATTATTTTATATCGTCACATTTTGAGAGACATAATGCTGAACTTGGCCTTTCAAGCCTCCATCCAACCGTCACTCTAGCCACCTAGTATTTGACTTAGCCTTCACCATGGACCTTCGCCCAAAATATGGTGTCAACGTGAGAAGATAATTTAATACTGGAAAGATAAAAAAAAAAAAAGATGGAGAAGTCGCACTTAAACTAATCACACACACGCACACACACATATGTTTCTTTCTTCGTACATGCTACAACATCAGAATGCACAGTTAGCTCTTGAACCTTGCATATGATCGATGTTGCAATTTGAACAAACTAACAACGCATGAGAGATGAAATGCGTTAAACTATTCTTGAAAAGAACTGTCCAAACTAGATAACTTTTTTCAATTAGAATTATTTGGATAAGATGTTTTACTCTAAAACTCTTGACATATAAACAATATGAAAGTATGAGACTATATATTCAGAATAAGAGAGGCAGCACTAAAACATGAAAGATTATAATAGATAATAGCACACCAAATGCTTAAACAAAATTGACTTGATGGCTTAATGGATAAAGTGCTGGTCTATAAAACCAAAGATTCTGGGTTTGATCCTCAATCCTGATGTTATTAGCTTTTGTGTATATGCGGATAATAAATCTTGATTCGTTCAGTTAACAAATGCTCTTTAAAATAACAATGTGCACTCGATGTCACCACGTTTTTTTTTTCACCTAAGAAAACTTTCATATTATATATATATGCACAAAAACACCAAAAAACACACCACACACCCAAAATAATGCACCATAACTCCCCTGCCCCTAATGGTGCATTTGCTGATACTGTGTGATGTATATTTGCATATCTAGTGGTATGTTTTTTGGTGATGCGTATCTAATGATACATATTTGTATGGTGCATTTTGTAACATTGAGTAGTGTATATTTACATACATAGTGGTGCGACAGTACTGATCGCACGTTAAGAAACAATCACACCTGATTATGACCCTGTATATATATAGCTGGTTACTATCTAGTTTTGGAGTAGATTCGTGGCGTGCCAGCCAGAGGACAGACATGAATCATCAATATATACAACAAGGTAGGATTCCCTTTTAATCCTTGCCCCCCATCACAACTCTCTCCACTCTCATCTTTACGTTTCATATGTCAATTCAAATCTACTCTCCACTAATGTGTGCACATCAACACTATCGACTACCTATTGCTGTTCTCTCTAGTGCTCCACAATTCGACTTTACAACTGTGTTCGTATCAAAATTGTATTGTTAGTTTAGGGNAAAAAAAAAAAAAAACAACAACAACAACAAACAGGAAGAAGTCAATTGGGTCCTTTTTTAATTTTAAATTTTAAATTTATTTTTAATTAAATATTTTATTTAAAATTATTTAAAAATATTATTTTTAAAGTTTGTAACCGGAAGATCAAGTCAAACAAGTCACTTTGGGTTAATTTGCATGGATTTGTGTAATTCAGGGATCCAATTGCATTGTTTTTGAGTTCAATGGCCTAATTGCAGTTTCGTGTGTAGTTCAGTGTCCTATTTGACCCTTATTCCTATTTTTAATTCAAAAGCATATCATCTTTAACACACTGCTATTTTAAGAATAAAATATATGATTATGAACAAAAAATATAATATATACTCTTAAGTATTATTTATCAAAAAAGCAATCAAAATAAACAAATGTGACCCAAAATAATAATTATTCACTAAATGTGAATGTAGATTAAAAATTGTTAGACCACAGATAAATAAATAAATCATTTATGTTGCAAACAAAAAAAAAAACAATTCATTTATTAAAAAACCCCATTAACTTAAGGTAAGTTCATACTATAGTTGAATTGTAATTACAATTCAAAGAGTGGACACATTTTCATTGTTGGTTAATGAGATTAGAGTGATAATAGATCATGAATGCTGTGTTTTGATTTGCAATTAAATTAAATATTATATTATACTTAATATTCGAGTTAATTCAACTTTAAGAAATGTACACAAACCTAATAGATTAAGGTTGGTTCAGCGGCCTCAACCTTCAATTAGTAATTTAGGTTGATGTTTTACGCAACAATACTATTTTCCGGTTAAAATATGTAAGTTTAATTTCGAATAGGAAAATGCTTTATTCTTCTACAAGATTTCTTATCCAATATTTTTCGACAAATTATGGTAGGGACTATGGTCTACACATCTGTGTTCAAAACGATGTCGTGTAATGTTAAAAAGAAAAATCCTTGCACCGCACACGCGTTAGAATAATGAACAATCTGAGGTAAGATAATGTATTTTATGAGTTTAAATAATGTACTTTATATGTGTTAGAATAATGAAATTTATGGGTTAGACAATGTATTTTATGGGTTAGAATAATGTACTTTATGTGTTAGAACAATGTATTTTATGACTTAGAATAACATATAGTGTACTTTATGTGTTAGAATAATGGAATTTATGGGGTAAACTAATATATTTTGAGTTAGAATAGTGTACTTAATGTACTTTGTGTATTTTTGGATCGCGGTACACACAGCTATGTGGACCACAATAAAAAAACGACGTCAATTCACGTAAATTATTTGTTCACATGACTAATGCAACATACATTTTAATAACTCATAATGTAGTTTATTCTAAAGCATAATTTACATTATTCTAAAGCATAATTTACATTTATGTGTTAGAATAATGTATTTTATGTATTTTTGGATCGTGGTACACACAGCTGTGTGGACCACAATAAAAAAACGACGTCAATTCACGTAAATTATTTGTTCACGTGACTAATGCAACATACATTTTTATAACTCATAATGTAGTTTATTCTAAAGCATAATTTACATTATTCTAATAAAGTACATTATCCTACCCCATAAGTTTCATTATTCTAATTCATAATGTACATTATTATAACACATAAAGTACATTATTCTAACTCATGAAATTCAACGACGTCGTTTTTTACCGTGGTCCACACAATAATTTGCCCAGTGTGTGCGTCCAATTATGGTCCACACAGCTGTGTGGACCATACTATCAAATAATGTACATTCAGTATAACAATAATGTACTTTTTGTATATTAAAAATGTACATTGTATTCGGGATATGTACACTATTTGTATATTGAATGTATATTATAGTGTATAATGTACATTCAGTACACAAATAATCTACATTTAATATATAAAAAAATATATTTTTTGTTATGATCCATATAACACTATATGAAATATGAATCATGGTCCACACAATAATTTGACGTGTGCGTGCCTGCGCGGAATGTGTTTTACAAAATGAATTGGCCCAACCGTGCGCACTTGATTGAGGCCCAACTATGGATGTTGCTGTACTTCCCAATATATTTTTTTGGTGGGAACTGTATATGGATTGCTACATCTAAATACAAAATAGGCTTTACATGGAATTGGAGAAACGAAACTGCTGGTCTATGATCAAATACCGGTATAACAAACAATTAAAACAAAAATATAATTAATATTTTTGTACACAGCCAAAAAAAAAAAAATCACACGGGGATGCAAGTGGTCTTGTGTATAATATTATTTGATTTACAAAAAAATTCACATCTACTATTTAAATATGCATTCTCTGGGTAAAGTCTATCTTATAAGTTATAACTATCGTGAGCACAGGGACCACAAAAGAGGTAAAACAGATTAAGTTACACACTACTTATACATAGTTGACTGACACAAATTGAGAAGGCCTATAGATAAGTCATATACAAAGTTAAACTTAAAACTTGTGTGTAATATTTTGAGTGCATGTAAAGAGGAAATGGAACATCCAAGTAAATTATATTTATAAACCAACTAACATAACTAAGGCAATTGAGTGGCTAGTTAGGATGTTACCATGTACATTAAGTATACTTCTAGTTTACGAGTGCTTGATTATTATCCTATGGAACTATAAAGTATTTTATTGGAGCAAGGTATTAACTCAAATTGAAGCAACATGAGTCACTTAAATATGAGAGTATGATGGTTTTCAAAAAAAAAAAAAAACGTATCAACAAAACTACATGCATCCAAACTAAATAACACCAATAAATTTTATATTTTAGTTTTCAGTCAGAATGGTTCGTTCAATTTTTTTAAAGAAATTTAAATAAATTATAGCTTAATTTCGTTTCGTGATTTTAGAAATACTATATATATACTTATTTGTTTCGTAAAGGGCCAATTCTATTTAGTCTTTCTTTTTGTTGGCTTACATAATTTGATATCCCTATCATTATGAAACTATGGCTGTGTTTAAAAATGATTTTCCTTTGTTCGGGAGCGTTTGGAAAATACGGTCAACGGAAAACAATTTATGTTGACCATGGAAAATCAAGTCATTTTTTTGAATAATAACTTTTGATTTTTTTTTAAAGTCATTTTCCGGAAATAGCTACACGGACAAACCATGAATACATTGGCCAGAATGGGCCAAGACGATGGCTACATCTCCAACAAACAAGTTCTTTTGAGCGGATTTTGTCCGGCCATAGACGATAGGGAGGCGAGAGAAAAAGAGGGAAAACAAAAACAAAACAAAAAAAAAAAAAGAAGAAGAAAAATGATTATCAGAAGAAGAAAAAAAGTTAGTATTAATCCGCCCGCGAACATGCATTATGTAGAGTCCCACAAAAACCGGCTACAACTACCCCAAATTTATTTTTATCTCTTTTCTCCATTCTCTCCCATCCAAGTAACTCACCATCTTTCTCCTCCACTTAAAAAAAAAAAAAAACAAAAACAAAAACAAAACAAAAAAAACAACAACAACAACAACAACAAAAACAAAAACCACAAATGGGAAATAGTTTTAAATGACTTCTTTTTTTTTTTTTAGTACTACTGACTCTATTACAATGTAGTATCGGTTCATAACTACTTTCTCAACCTACTGAAGCACAAATAGTTAGGTAGAGAAAGAATTATTATGGGGCAGTGGTGAAGCTAAATGGTGGTCCTAAGATGATGGATATGATGTCTTTGTTTAGAAGCGAAATGGTGTACACTTTTCCAGCAAAGGGGGTGTGTATTTAGGCAACAGGGGAGCAATATAATGCAAATACATACTTGTCGTGCACTTTATTAGGCAGCCTAGCCGACCTAGGATCATTTTTTTAATTTAATTTAATTTGCAAACTATAAAAAGTGTATCATCATTCCTTGTACTCGGATCATTTCTCAACAATCTTTATTGTTATTTAGTATGAATAATGGGAACATTATTGGTTGCGGGCTCAAGAATTGAGCACTTTGTAAAAGGATTATTATCGGATATCGAATATCTAATATTTAATATAAAAATGTAAAAGAAATTAAGAGCAAGCTAAGGACATTAATGAATTATTCATGAGCGATTTGGTATATTTTCCACATCATGTGAAAGATAGAGCACTGACATAAGAGTGAGATTTTAGTGTTAATTTACATTTTAGTTTTACTATTTTGTTTGCTCTAAAGTACGTAGACCAACATTAAGATAAGTATTGAGGACCAAAGTTACATAGGTCCCACGCGAAATTGATCCAATTAATAAAGAAAACTTAATGTGTGTATGTGTGTGTGCACGTAGGTATGCAACTCTATTTGCATGCATATATATATATATAAAAATCTGAACGGTGAGCTGATTGTGTTGTTAGAAATAATTATTTATTAAAATTGATTTATATAATAATAGTTGTAATTTCATAAGGGACTCACAGTGATGATTAGTGATGTATAAAAGCGAAGTTACTGAGTGAAATTCTCTCTTTCTCATTCTGTTAAAATTTAAGTTTATAAGAATTAAAAGATGTATGTTGGTTTCAAAAAAAAAAAGATGTATGTTAGAAAATGTTATGAGTTTTCTAAAATGAGGTTTCACATTCCTAAAGGGATTTCTAATCCTAAAAAGAGGTTTCACACATTCCTATTTTTAAAAGAAGGTTTTCCTTCGTCTTGAAAATAAATTATATATGAATAATGATAGGAATAAATTATTTGAGTTAATTCTATTTTTTGTCATAGATTTATAGGTCACAATCCACTTTTAGTTTCTTTTTATCAAAACATCCACATTTGGTCATAGCATTATTGTGGCATAATCATTTTTTGTCCGTCATCAACAAAATTGTTAAAATATCATTAAATACAAAAGCATTTCGGTCTTTAATTATAGATTTTTTCAAAAGAATTAACATAAGAATATAGCAGGGTCAACTCACTTTGTATAAAAATGATTGAAATGTCTTTATATTCAACAACATTTTAAAAATTTTGTTGACGAATGACCAAAAATAGTCATGCCACAATAATACTAGGACCAAATGTGGATGTATAAAAAAAATAAAATAAAAGTGGACTGTCACCTATAAATCTAAGACTAAAAATGGAATTAACTAACTATTTCTAACATGTGTGACATAGGACGCAAGATCTTGCATGTGTACTTAGGATTATTCCGACGATTACCAATAATATTGCTCTTAGCACTATTAAAAATAATGGGAAATGTTTTTTTTTTCTGTTGGGAAAAAGAAAAAGAATGCGAAATAGTTTGTGTTCATTGTAACGAAATTTTATTATGCAGATTGAATGACTTTAAAAAATGTAGATGGAAATTAAAACCTACATATCTTCGATAATTTTGCTATTCCTACTCTCATAGGTCTCTTGTTGTTAGTAGATTTAATTATGAATGTTTGATTATATTTTTATAAGTTATTTTATTTTTAAAAGAGAAAATAATGAATTTAGAAATATCTTATATTTTGTTTTGTAAATTTTTCCTTATGATTTTTTTTTTAATTTATTTATAATACTCTAAAGTTTCAAACTTTACTTGCACGAACATGGACACATCATGAAAAAACCCCGAAGCTGTAAAATCCAAAAGTTAAGGGCTCCACGTGAAACCACCACGTGCCATGATATATTGCAATTTCGGGGTTCCATTTTAGTTTAATTTTGGGCATGAATTGTCAGTTATAATTTTCATTCTTTTTTTTTTTTAAATAAAATTCACGGGGTCTTTCTCCGTCCGTGTAACGGTTCGGATTCACCCATGTTCGCTCCGAGTTGAGAGGCACAGGAGCTGGTCCATGGAGAATCGTCGCTTGCGGGAATTGAACGCGGGTTCTCCCGAAACTCTTCTCCACAAAGAGAACTCATTTGCCACTTGAGTTACCCTAAATCAAAACTAAATCTTTTATATATGCTTATTTAAATTTATATGTAATTATTTTAAAATTTCATTTTGCACGTATTAAATAAGTGGCAAATTATACCATGGACCATGATCTACTTTGCATTGTAAACTTTAGTCCAAAAATAACCTTCAGATTCTGTATATGTAGTTGATACATTATGTATCTACAGTTGACAGTTTTTGTACTTGTAGCTATCATATTATATGTCAACAATTATCAAGTTATTTGTTTATATGTACAGAAACTGTTATATGTACAAAATGTTTTAATTAAAGGTACACAATTTTTGTATCAAGATTCACAATGTAATATATTCCTTGGTCTATGGTATAACAATTGTAAACAAGTAGCATGTTAAATAATTTGTTCTTCTGTTTTTGTAACACTAGTTTTTATTAAATTTGAATATATTTGGATAATATTGATACTATCTAATTTGTTTAATTAGATAATAAGAAAAGAGTTTGAACATATTAAAACTCTTATATTCTACTGCTATAAATAGGACATCTAATTCATCATAGAAAAAATCATAAAATTAGCTTCAATAAAATGATCATAAATGTAAAAGCCACTTCATGAAGATTATGCCAAAGCTCTAAACCCTCATTGAAGATCAAGCCATTTGGAGGCCCTTCAATTGAGTGTTCTCGGAGGACCATCCAGAACTTGTACCCACACTGCATTGATACTCTTGGTAAATCAGAATTTTGAATTTTGAATATATATATATACAAAACTCTCGAGTTTCTT
>CM008339.1:6147248-6158212 GCA_002525835.2 Ipomoea batatas
TTATGGGTTCGTTCTTATTTCTCTCTCCTCCAACCTTAATGCATTATTCTAAAAAGAGTAAATACCCAAAATGGTCCCTCGACTATAGCATAATTCACAAATTGGTCCTCGACTTATGATTTTAACCAATAACATCCATGACTTTCTAATTTTTACCCAATGTGGTCCTCCGTTAATAAGGGCGTCAACTCGCCGTGAAACACAAGGGCAATCACGTAATTTCACAGGCTTCCCACGTTCTCCTATGTTATATGAAAGACATTAAAAAAGTAAAAGGGATCACAGAGAGAGAGAGAAGAACGAACCCATAAAAAGAAAAAAGAGGGAAAAAATGGTGAAGACTCCTTCGGTTGACCAAAATGGAATCAAGAAAGGGTTGTGGAGTAAAGAAGAAGATGATAAATTAAAAACCTTCATTGAAAGCCATGGGCATAAGAACTGGCGACAATTGCCTAAAATTGCCGGTGACATTGAATGGACAATAATCCTTTAATTTTTGTGTTTCGTTTCATTACATTAAATTTCACGAAACTCTTCGAGTAATCTTGAATTCCATCATTAAGATTTGTGTTTTAATTTTCAGGTTTGTCGCGGTGCGGAAAGAGTTGCAGGCTGCGATGAATGAATTACCTGAGGCCCGGGTTGAAGAAGGGGGCCTTTAGCGTCCAAGAAGATGAGATTATTGTTAAACTACACAACAAGCTTGGGAACAAGTTCGTCCCTTTCCTATTTAAGATCGAAGTAATCTTAAACTTCTCAAATGTGTTTTTTTAGGTGGTCTGCCATGGCTGAACTCCTGCCTGGAAGAAGCGACAATGAGATAAAAAACCACTGGCACACTCATCTCAAGAACAGAGCGAAACAAACCCAGAAACCAGAAGAATCAATGGAGGAGTTATTACCGCCATCTGCGGAAACCTCCGAATTTTCAGATTTCGAGTTCAAACCGCCGCAAGATGACATTTTTAACATTCTTAATCCTGACGAGGTTGCATTACCTCAAAACTCATAAACTCTCGATATTCTCTCCGAATTGAAGCCAAGTTTGCAGTGCTCTGAACAATGAAGAACAATTAGGGCTTCTTCAACAGCTTATAACGATCGGGTTAAGGGAGGAGAGGGAAGCCTGTGAAATTACGTGACTGCCCTTGTGTTTCACGGCGAGTTGACGCCCTTATTAACGGAGGACCACATTAGGTAAAAATTGGAAAGTCATGGATGTTATTGGTTAAAATCATAAGTCGATGACCAATTTGTGAATTATGCTATAGTCGAGGGACCATTTTAGGTATTTACTCTTCTAAAAACTAAGTTTTGCAAGAAAACAAAACTCATTCTCTCTCCCCTTGCTTTCTTCTACATACATCACCATTTACTATTTCAAAAACCTTCAAATAACCCCTATTAAAGGAAGACAAAGGCTAACGATCTTCATCATAAAGGGTCCATATTTAGGCCTCTAATTGCATGTGGACTATTATCTTAGACAATCACGTTTGTTTTTATAAGAGAAATAGAAATGGTCGTTAGTATATGTCAATGGTTGTTTTATTTTTAAATTTTTTTAATTTAAATTAAAAAAATATAATATTAAAATAAGCAATGACATGCTAAATAGGTTACCTTACACCATATGAACATATATATTTACCGGATTAAGGGATATTACTAGAGTTTAAAAATAAAAATATAAAACTTAGGGTGCTAAATTAACTTAAAAGTTTATTTGACTTTTTATTCCAATTATTTTCCCAAGTCTATAGCAATAAATGACATTATATTTTGTTCTATGATTGTTAAAATATTTTTTAAACAATTATATTTACCGGATTAAGTGTTCATTGCTACTCATATGAACATATATGTTTTAAAATGACATTATATTTTGTTCTATAAATGATATTATATATTGTCAATACATTTTTTCCCGAGTTCATCGCACTTTGCACATAATATTTCTAATGTCGTAAACATCATCAAGTAATAATTTCATATTTTTCTCAACCAAAAAAAAAAAAAACAAAGAAAGAAGGTGACAAAATGTGAGTGAAGTACACGCGTATGGTGAGGAAGATGAAAGGGAAGTAGCTACGCAAAAGAGATGTTTCCACCTCAACAACTGGCATGGGCGAATGCCCAATGGAATTCAATAAATGGAATCCTCTCTCTTACGTGGAGTTATGCTCCTTTCTACGTGGGATAGCGATCTCTCATCTTTCTGATACACAAAACATCCAACGGCTGATATTGGCGTATCACTTATGCTATGTATGGGCTCCACATCGCCGTTGAACTGTTGATTTCTACCAAATTCTTCAAGCACCTCCGCGTACCCATGGGTTTAGACTTTAGAGATAAGATGATTTTCAATTTTTTACACTTCTAAGAAATTATTTAGTGTAAAAATTCAACCGTTTCTGCAATTTCAATAATTTTTATTTCATCCCAAAAAAGAATTAACGACATTCATAAAACGCCGAAATTGTTTATACATTAAATTTAAAAAGAGTTAATACCACAAATGGTCATTTGACTATTGGGGTAGTATTCCTTTTAGTCATTGATTTTCAATTCGACCACAAATGGTCCTATGACTTTCATTTTTGACCACAAATAGTCCTTCATTAAAATTTTTGTTAAATCTAGAGGTATTATCGTCAAATTGAAATATATAATGGTTATAAAATAAAAATATTTAGAATTTTTCACCAACAAGCATAATTGAAACAGTTAACAAATATAAATACTCATAAATAAAAAGACAATACAGCTTATTCTCGTAATTATGCGTACAAAATGAAGATATAATATTAGAGATATCTGTTTTAATTTAACCAACAGATTAAAATGTAAGAATTTTTTTTTCAAAAACCTTGCTTCCATCATTTTCATAGTTGTTCATACATGGCCGATTAATAGTTTTCACTCTTCATTAATCGATCAAACATTTTGTTTGGGACATAACTGAAGGCCGCCACCGTTGAATTAATATAATTAATCAAGTACAAATTGTGAACATTAATCATGGATTTTTGTTTAATTTGTTCATTTATGTAATTTGTCAAGTCCATTTTGTTTTTTGTATTTATTAACTTAATGTTTATTAATGTTTGAAATTAATTATGTTGTCATATAATTCTAAAAAAGAAGTAATCATAATAATATTAATCAACTTGAAGATATTACTCCTAGATTTAACACATATTTAACAAAAATTTTAACATTTGTGGTCAAAAATAAAAGTCAGAGGACCATTTGTAGTATCAACTCATTTAAAAATGTTAATAAGGTTTTTTGCATAGTATCTTATATTCATATGAATGTCAAAACTTATATATATTATAATTATGATTGCAATGAGTAAAAGGTTTGAAATTTTCATCAGTAATAAAATACTAAACACCCAAATCGGAGAGGAACCCAACAACGGTCACAGTTGGTGATGAGCCTCGACCTAAGGTGTCTTTAGTTAAATTTCCAGTATGATTGGCCGCCTGAAATTCTGAAAACTCGGTTTTATCATTTTTTTTTCTTCCACCTTAATTATACTTTCTTGTCACAAGCCGGTAGGATTCCATTGACCATTGTTCATTTTTTGTCAAATGATTTTGTATACTATAATGGCATGTTTGGTTGAGTGTAGTTTGGGATGAATTGCAATTCAGTGAATTCCCAAACTACACTGTTTGGTTGGAGGGAATTGCATTTCTTATATTTTTATCGCTTCAATCTGATCATAATTCATGAAGTTCCCACCCAGTTGTTTCATTTTTATATATTTATCTATTTGTTTGTTTTTATATGAACTTATTGAATTTGCTCAAAAAAAATGAACTAATTGAATCATAATATATATTTTTGTTTTTTTTCTTTTTAGGCTTTGATATTGGATTATCAATTCTTCTGTCTTTCTTTATTATTTTTAGTTTTTGAATTTATATTTGTTTTATAAAAGAGTACACTTTTAGTTGTTTATCTTAATTTCAACTATGTAGTAATATAATTACAAATTTTTTCTGTTTATAAACTTTGATTTTTGCTCATATCATTGCTCATGCCCTCATGAAGTTCCCAGCCCAGTTGTTTCATTTTTATATATTTATCTATTTGTTTGTTTTGATATGAACTAATTGAATCATAATATATATTTTTGTTGTTTCATTTTTATATATTTATCTATTTGTTTGTTCGATTATTTATAATTTAACCTTTAATTTTATTATTTAAATATTTAATATAAAAATATTATCCCTGCATCGAAAATAATTACTTATCAGAAATTCTAGCATTCCTTATCATTTCTTATTTATTGCTAAAATTGACAAAATATTCAAAATATGATTCCATTTCTTATTATACAAAAAAATTAATGAAATATTTTATTCAATTCCATTCATGTACGAATTCATTATTTATGTACATATATTAACAAAATAGTCACACGGAAAATAATAATCTATATGTATATATAATAATAGAAGTGTTTAGAAAAATTTCCCCACCAAAACTTAAAGACATTTTTGTAAAATCAATCTCATAATTATTTTAGTAAAAATCATTGATTTTATTAATCAAAAAATATATATTTTCATAAAATTTATTGTCCTAATCAATGATTTTTATTAAAATAACCATATATATTTTTACTAGAATAATTGCAATTTGTATTATATATATATATATATATATATATATATATATATATATATATATATATATNGAATCCCAAATGCGAAACCAGTTGAACCCCTTTAAGGAGCGCCCAGGCTTCGGCTTCCAGGGGGTGCAGTTGCCAATATTGTACGCATACCCATGCATCCACGAGCCTTCCCCATCGCGTATTAGACCGCCACAGCTGGCTTTGTGGGAGGAAATATCAACAGCTCCATCTACATTCATCTTTACATAACCATCCTGGGGCTTGGTCCATGCGAACTTATGCCAAGTGCTTCTCTCGATTTGACTGGGCGGACCTTTTGCTCTAAAGAAGGCTCTATTGAACTCACCAACTTGGGTGTTGATCCAGGAAGTCTTGGCGTGGAGGGGTTTCACCACACTGTTAAAAACGGCGTCGTTCCTCCACCTCCAAATCCACCAGAGCGTTGTCGAAAAAAGTGAGCTTACATTGGATGGTTGTCTACCGTCACCTTTGTCACTGATCCCCTCCTCGAGCCATTTTGAAAATGGGAAGAGTCTGGTTCTCTCTGCAAATACAGGGAGGACGGATCTCCACACGGGTTCTGCTAGCGGGCAGAGGCGTAGCACATGCTCCGTGGTTTCCTTAACTCCAGTGCAAAACCAGCAGCTGTCCGATTCCGTCATGCCCCGTTTAACCCTATTCTCGTTAGTCATGATTTTATTGTGCTTGACGAGCCACATGAATGTTCGGATACGATTAGGGACCTTAAGCTTCCAGATGCTGTTCCATTTTGCTACTTCCGGAGGTCCCTCATCCCTTGTAGCGATATCGTACGCTGAGCTTACCGAGAAGCAACCCGAAGCCTCCAATTTCCACCCCACAATATCGTCCAGATTCTGCTGGTCGTGCAGAACATATGCCGCAAGTTTGCTGAGGATTTCTTCTGGGAGTAAACTATTCAAGGACTCCCAATGCCATCCACTATCTGCACTCCAGTAGCTCGCTACCAGTCTGCCGAGGTCGCCTGGAGGTATAGTACTGATGGCTTCATGATATAGGGGATTGTCGCCTAGCCAACAGTCGGTCCAAAACGATGTACGTCTCCCATTCCTAACTGTTATCCTTATTCCCTTCTGAAGAATTGGTACTGACCGAAGAATTCCTTTCCATGCGTTTGACATGTTTGCTTTAGCCTTCCAAGTGGAGCAGTCAGTTGATGTCACAGAGTATTTAGCTTTGAATATCTGGGACCAAATAGAGTCCTCGTTCTGGATTAATCTCCATCCAAGTTTTGCAAGAAAAGCCCGGTTCATGGGCTCCATCTTCCGTATACCCAGACCGCCATATGCTTTGCTTTTGGTTATCGTCTCCCATCTGACTAAGTGACACTTTCTCTCGCCTTCGTTGCCGCCCCATAAGAAGTTCCGGGTGATCTTTTCTATGGCTGATGTTACTCCGACCGGCAGTAAAGTTGATTGCATTGTATAATAGGGTATGGCTGATAAGACTGACTGCACTAGGGTGAGTCTTCCTGCGAACGAAAGAGACTTGGATTTCCACCCTGCTAGCTTCCCTTGGACTCTTTCAATGATCCCTGCGAAGGTCTCCTTCTTCAGCCTTCCATGTAAAGAGGGGATTCCGAGATACTTGCCCATGTCTGCTACAATCGGTATGTCTAGGGTTGCACTGATGCACTGTTGAACTACTGGGTTTGTGTTTTTTGAGAAGAACACTGACGACTTGTGGTGGCTGATTTTCTGTCCAGAATTGGCGCAAAAAGCGTCTAGACACTTCTTCATTTCGACCGCTTGTTCCACCGTAGCTTCCCCGAAAAGGATCAAGTCGTCTGCAAAAAAAAAAAAGGTGAGAAACATGAGGGCCATTCCTACAAATTTTAATTCCTTTCCACTTCCCCTGCTGTATAGAGTGAAGGATTAGATGGCTTAGCCTTTCCATACACAAAACAAAAAGTAAAGGAGAAATAGAATCTCCATGTCTCAATCCTCGTTGAGGGGTGAACCAGTCTGATTTCTGCCCGTTCCATAAGACTGCCAGCCTGGGTGTGGAGACACATTCCATGATATTCCTTGTCCAGATGTGGTTGAAACCAATGTCCCTAAGCGTCTCTTCGAGAAAATTCCATGATAGCCTATCGTATGCCTTCTCGAGGTCCAGTTTAACGATCATCCACCCTCTAGCTCCTTGCTTGTACTTCATGGAATGGAGAACTTCTTGAAAAACAAGGATGTTGTCCGTGATGAGTCTGCCCGGGATGAAACTGGTCTGATGTTGGCCTATCAAAATCTTGGATATCTCTTTGAGCATGTTGGTCATTGTCTTTGTCAATAACTTGTAAGATATATTGCAAAGGTCAATAGGGCGCAGTTGATTAACCAACTCTGGATTCCCGACTTTGGGTATGAGAGATATTATCGTATCGTTGGACCCGGGAGGGAGACTGCCAACTTCAAAGAAATACTTTGCGAACCTAACCAAGCACTTTCCAGTGATGCTCCAAGTTTTCTGATAAAATCCTGCGGTGAAGCCATCCGGCCCCGGTGCTTTGCATGGCTCCATATCGAACAAAGCTCGCTTTATCTCCTCTTCCCCGAATGGAGCATTCACTAACTCCCACTCAGTCTCTGAAAGTTTGGGAAATTTCCCGGGCAGTAGCGGGTGATGAAATGGTAGTGCCTCTTCAGTGTATAATCTTTCAAAGTAGTTGCGCACGAGCCCTCTGACCTCGTTCTCCTCGGTTACCCAATTGCCCTCATCGTTCTTGAGTGCCTTAATCTTCTTGTGGTTGTTGTTTATCGATGTCGCAATATGATAAAAGCGAGTGTTGCGATCACCTGAAGTAATCCAGCTTTCCCTGGACCGCTGGAACCAAATCAACTCCTCCTGATGCAGAGTTTCCTCCAACTCCAGTCGGAGCTTTCGGTCCAAACGTATCAGTTCTGGAGTTACCTTGCTAGTGAGGTGCTTCTGGACTCCACCAATCCTAGCCAGCAGTCGATTCTTGTTATGAAAGATGTTCCCAACAGTGTTCTTATTCCATTCTGTCAGCACCTTGGCCATATCAGATTTGTTGGCTTCTAAGCTCTTGTCTGTCTTCCAGTTGTGATGGATTAATGGAAGAAAACCAGGGTTCACAGCCCAGGCCATGTTAAAGCGAAAGATGCTGCTCCTAGTTGTACCTGCAGAAGGATCCGTGTTAATAAGAAGCGGTGAATGATCTGATTGTACCATGGGAAGATGTTCCACCACAGTATTCGGGCAGCATAGCTTCCATTGAATATTACTAAGCGCCCGATCCAGCCGAGCGCCTTTAAACGAGGATGAGTTAACTCCTCTCATCCACGTGAATTTGGCACCAAAGTACCCCAAATCTATCAAGCCTTCCCGAAACAACCAGTTGTTGAAGTCGGTGCATCTTGAAAGGGAGAAACACTCCGGGTTGTTAACCTCCTCCATTGACGTTACAGAGTTAAAGTCTCCAGCCAACAACCAAGGGCCTTGGAAAGTCGATGAACAGCACGATAAGTCCGAAAACAATCTTCTTCTAAGGTAGAGGTTGGGGCTTCCGTAGACTACTGTGAGCCTGTGTACGCCAGCAGCTCCATGGTCTAACTGCAAAGTAATGAACTGAGGGTGAGTTTCGATAATCTCAACAATCAAAGAGCCCTTCCAAAGAACCCAAATCCCACCAGAGAAGCCTACTGCTTCGACTGTAACCCACTCCTCAAACCCAAAACTGGAGCATATTTTGCTCGCTTGAGCACCCGAAACCTTAGGTTCCAAAAGACAAACAATAGAAGGTCTGTGGACCAAAATCAAGTGGCTAAGGGCGCGTCTAAACGAACTAGAGGCCGCGCCCTGACAATTCCATATTATGTACAACATCAGAAAGGTGAAAAAAGAAAACAAGCGCATTAGGAGCGCTGGTGGCCATCCGCCATGGTATCGGCCGGGTCAAGTCGACCATCATCCTCCATCATAGCTACATCGGGAGAGTTAAACTCGTTAGCCGAGGGGCCACCGCTGTCAGGAGGGTGATCTTTAGGAGAATTCCCAGAGGCCACCATCGGATCGAAGTCCTGCTGCTCCTGTTCGTGGTAAACCACCGTGGTTGTTATGTTCTTTCCATTATCCGAACCGCGGACCACTGTGTGTTCAGATTCAGCAGCCGCTCGGTTTGGTGCCCCGCCCCTACCAAATCTCCCTCTGGTCCCTTGTTCTGCATGATTGTATCCCCCCCGGTTTGTAGGGAGGTATCCACCCCGGAACGCGTTCTGGTAACCGCCTCGATTCCCTGTTTGAAATCCGCTGTAGTTGGCACTCTGGTGTCCACCTCGATGAACAGGTTGAGGATGTCGAGCCATTGGTGAGCTTCTGTGGACATATGAGGGTCCAGGCTCCCTCCATCGCGGGCTCCTCTGTTTATTATTCTCGTTTGTCCTTATTCTGGGCAGTGAACTAGCTGGTTGTTGAAGATTCATCCTCCCTTCCATATTCTCCTGGTCTAATGTGAACACAGAGTCCTCAAGATTCTCAAGAGCCGCAAAGCGAGACTGAGTGGCAACGCCAACTTCCGTCTGGTTAGTCCGTGGGGCTTGGGTTCTTTCCATAGCAGGACCTTCATTTGGGTAGTATGGCTTCGTGAAGCGATTCCTCCTTTCTTTGCGAGACACTAACATCCAAGAACCGTATTTCTCAGTGCGGCTTGGCGCGGCCGTATTAGGATTCACCGCAGAAGCATGACCTGCTGGTTCACGAATGTCCTCCGGTCCGTTATTCGCATCTTCCTTCCCGCACTGCTCGTGCCGATGCCCATATTTCCCACATTTGAAGCATACCAGATGGATGCCCTCATACTCTATCGGCCATTCCTCAAAATTTAGGACAAACTTTGACAGCAAGGGTTTTGTAATATCCACTTCCACACAAATTCTTGCGAATTTCCCTTTCGCTGTGAGGCTCGTTGTGGTATCGATTTTGACAGGGCGGCCAACGGAGAGCCCAATCTTCGTCAAGAAATCGTCCTCAAAATACTCAATCGGCAATTTGGGGAATCTCACCCATACAAGAAGTTTCTCGGTCTTGTTCTTCCAAGGAGTAAAGTTCGGCTCCCATTCTTTGACAACCAAGTAGTGGTCCAAAATCATCCATGGGCCTTCATACTTGGCAAACTCGTAATCTTTCAGAGATTCGAACTTAGCTATGTAGTAATCGTGGCTTATCGCGATGAGGTCGAATACCCCTTCCGGTTTCCACATTCTCTGAAGCCTCTGAAGCAAGTAGGAGTAATTCACCGTTCTGCCCAGCAGTCTTATGATTAGCGAACGACGCCATGGCCGCCTGAGTCTCTCTTTCTCTTCTCTGGTGACTAGAATAATCGGGTATTCCGAGGTGAAATTGAGATCTTCCATCGCATCATCTTCTGAAACCACCTCCTCCTCCTGGGGTTGTGGTTCCCTGCTTGCCCACGCATTGTGCGGAGTTGCCACTGGGTTCTCCATTGAGTTGAATCCGGTGTAGTCGCTTCGGCTGCCGTTGGGGTCTCCTGGATCTGAACATTCATTGGGGTCGACGAAGATGCCGAAAGAGCTTCCCGTCCACGTTTCGTCTTCTTGGTGCTGCGTTCCAACAAATCTTGGTCTTCCGGCGACCGATCGGTCGCCGCCGGTGACGCGGACTCAAAGAGAGTTTCCATTACTTCGTTCATGACTCAGAGATTACAACCGACACCGTTCTTTGTTAGCTCTGATAATATATATTCTACGTGAAAGGCAATTATATATATATTGGACTACAATGTAACAAGGACTAGGAACACTCAGGCCCATGATTTGGCCAAATCCACATTGATGTATAGAGACTCTAGGTATTGGTGTTCTGAGCCTCCTACATGTACCTTTGAGTTCCCTATTACTTAATGAATGAAAGTTTTTTGACTTCAAAATAAAAATAAAAATTGCAAATTTACAATCCAAATTTTAAACATTAAACCTAACAAAAATTAATATTAATTCAAAATTAAAAAAAGAATAAGTAAACTCTACAAATTATATTTTTTATGTTAAAAAATTACATTATTTGGTCTATATCTTTTAATCTGAACAAATTTAGTTCTTTTTCTTTTTTGAAAATAACAAATTTAGTTCATTAATTATTTAGAATGTTTGAACAAATTTAGTTCTTTTTCTTTTTTGAAAATAACAAATTTAGTTCATTAATTATTTAGAATGTTACAGTATTAATTTAGCCTGTCATAGCATAACACTCCCAAGTGCGCATAGTTGCATCACTGCATGTTTAGCTGTTT